>SNQJ01S0252632.1:0-12733 GCA_010110895.2 Picea sitchensis | reverse complement strand
GTCGTACACTCATTGAAATCCCCAGCCACTCCATGCATACTCATCAAAGTGGATCTCTCCTAATCCTTTGATAAGCTCAGTTGCAATACATGTGGTCTCTTCTTCTAGCCTTTGGCTTTGCTGAAGAATGGGTCAATTAAATTATGAATCTCACATCTTCTGCTTTTTTTTCTATCTTGATCTATGGTGTTCCTTCCAAGCCCGTCACCGCCTCTCGTGGCATCTACTAGGGAGATCCCCTCTCTCCTTTCCTCTTTGTCATCATGGTGGAAAGCTTAAGTCATTACATTAAAGTTTCCATGGAAGATGGTTCTCTTAAGGGTCTTACTCTACACGGCCTTAACCCCTCCATCTCTCACAAACAATTTGTTCATGACACTATGATGATGGGAAGCCCCATTGTCTGTGAAGCTCGGTGTATCCTTGAGATCCTCAACGACTTTAGTGATGCCTCGGGAACTTATATCAATACTGACAAATCTCGGATCTTCTTTTTGAATACCCATCATGTTGTTCAATCATTCATTACCAGAATTTTGGGCTTCAATCGAAACTCCCTTCCATCCAAATATTTGGGTGTCCCTCTCATTGATAATGCACTCAAGAACAGTTCTTGGGAATACCTACTTCCATCCTTAGATAAAAGGTTGAATTCTTGGACCATTTGAACCTTAAATCTTATTGGTCATCTAGTTCTCCTTAAGTCGGTCCTTCAAGTAATTCCCATTTATATCTTTTCAGCACTAGCTGCCCCAAAATCAGTTCTCAATAACATCAAAAATATTCAGAGAAAGTTCCTTTGGCAACGAACAAAGGAGGGGCACAAATGGGAACTTGTTGATTGGGGGGTTCTCTGTAAACCAAAACAAGTGGGGGGGTTGAGATTGAGAGACCCGCATCTTCTCAATCAGGTTTTGGGCACCAAAATTTGGTGGCATTGGCTCAAACACCTAGGGTATCTTTGGGCCCGTCTATGGAGACATAAATACACTCATGCAACGGAGTAAGTGCATCTTATCAAATGGAATGAAAGAAAAGAAGGCTCTTTAATATGGAATACAACGTGGAAAAACCACTCTCTTATCCAGGATCATGCTTTTTGGAAGATCCAAGGAGGCCACAATTCCTTGTTCTGAACAGATTCGTGGCAGCAGCTTCCTCCTCTCATTCAATGACAACAATTGAATGACTTACACATTCATACAGACCGGGAAATACTACAGCATGTAGCAGATTATTGGAAAGTCATCAGCCCGAACTCGACCTAGCGAGAATGAAAAAACACTCATGAAGACCTTGACATTCCAATTGGAAATGATTTAGGGCCCTAGCTTGAGGAAGCACAGCTCTGTAAAATCAAACTTAAGCACGGCCCTGACATTCTAAGATGGGGATATTCTCCTAAAGGATTATTCTCCATCAAGGAAGCTTATAGCCTGAAGGATTATTTCATCCAATTTCCCAAGGACCCCATATGGAGAAATATTTGGTAAGCCAACCTTTTGCCCAAAATCAATACTTTTCTTTGGATTGTTGCTCATAAAAGTATTCTCAGTTTGGACAACCTAAAGAAGAGAGGATTTATTGGGCCTTTTGTCTATCCCGTGTGTCTCCAAATGGAGGAAACACTTGAACATTTATTGAATCAATGCTCCTACAGTTCTCAGGTTTGGGATCCATGAGCACAATCAATGCCAAATTTTGATTGCAAAAGGAATAGTGTCATTGATACAATTGTTGGTTGGAGATCAACAGCCTTGAAAAAACCAATTCTCAATCAAATTTGGCAGTTGTTTTCGAGATTCACCCTATGGAAAATTTGGAAGGAGAGGAATCACAAAATTTTTCACTCCACGCGGCTTCCATGGGGGACAGTATAGACCAAAGTCAAGGAGAGCATAGTGGAGACAATCAAAACCACCAAATGGACAATGGAGGATGTTTCTTGTAACTCCAATGAAAATCCTATCGTTCTTGAATGGGACCTGTGATAACCTCTTGCTCATGATCCTCCTCATTTTCTCCCTTCAACTGCTTGTAGTCCCAGACATTGGATATGCCCCCCCGCAAGCTTCATCAAACTCAATTTTGATGGTGCATCAAAAGGAAATCCATGTCCGGCTAGTTTTGGTGTCATTTTCAAAAATGACCAGGGCCTCATTCTTCGTATTCTCACAGAAAGTATAGGACATGACCCAAACAATGCAGTTGAACCATGGGCTCTCATCAGGGGCCTCCAAGTGGCTCAATCTCAAGGCTTCTTCTAACTCATTGTGGAAGGGGACTCCCAAGTGATTTTGGAAATTATCTCTAAACTCATAAATGGCTCTGCGCTAGACAATATATCCCCCAGTTGGAGACTCCTAAGCAGCCTGTAACTCCCGCAATCTCTTCTCCATCCGCAACTAGTTTTGATCCCTTCTCATGTTCGTCGTGAAGACAAGCTAGCCAACATTGTTGTCTATCGAGAGGAGAGTGACCTTGAATGCAATTATATTCAGCATCCTGGTCAACCAATTCTCATGGAATATATGGATTTAGCAATGAAGGAGGACTCTCCCTCACATGGGGTGATATCCAATTGTCATGCACACTAAATTGGAAAGAGGAGGCCAAAGCACCTCGTAGCTCGAGCCTCCATATATGCATGGGCGCTTAGTTTTGTATCCACTCCATGATCCGACCATTGAACGCACTAGGTACTTGCAGCAGCGTAGATTGCATCGAAGGTCGAAGTATAGATTTGTTGACGACATCGACGCTCACTCTTGGTATCTCCGAGTTATGAAGGAAATTTCTATTCTTTTCCTGTCATGCGCAACTGAAATGATTGTTGAACGGTCCATTGCATATCTAAGGAATGCATCTCCCTCTCGAGCTAGGCATTGTTCCTATCATTCTTGGCTCTCGCATAGTAGCAAGGTAACTCCATTCTTGGTGATGACAGTTTCTCTTGATTTTATCATGTCACACCAACATAGAAGATCCAAACAGGGCAGGGGATATCGCAAACCTCCTGGTCAGAATTACACAGGTTCTTAGGGTAATAGCTCTGGTAGAAAGCGTCATAGGTCAGCCCATCCTCCTTATGCCTCAACATCAAACAATATGCAACATAGTGAGCAATCTGCCAGTGGTTGGAGATGTAAGATAGATTGGTTTGGTAGGGAAGGTAACTCTTTGGGTTTCGATCCTTGCTCAATTTTGGGTATGCTCTCTCCTTCCAAAACCCCGCAATCCAATCTAGGATGCTCGTAGGGGACACAATGTTGAAAGTCATTCTTCTGGTTCTCTCCACTTCTCATCGGATGTGAGCAGTAAGCATGTTTTTGGCACCTTGGGCATCCTCCAACAACTGATATTTGAAGTTTGTAGCGAGGTGGCAGACCTAAAGTATAGAATTGAGCTTTTGGACCACCACATCTCCATGCGAGTCAATCCAGATCACTGGAAGCCTGACCCCGACTTGTTAGCTCAAGACAATGTTAATTTGCAAATTCCTATACTCCTTTCTTCAGGTTGCCAGGTTTATCTCTTAGTCTAGATGTTTTGTTTTCAGTTGTTAAGCTTTCTCCCTAGTTTTGTGGTTCTAGTCCTGACTAGCACTATAGATTTGACTATACTTTCTTCATGTGCAACTGGTTTAATTATTTTTGGCCCTGCGAGGCAATCTAAACTTAAAATTGGGTTGGTTTCCTATTTTGGAAACTCAGGTTCCAACAACAACATGTATGCTTGACATTGTTTTACATAGCAGGTATTATATAGAAACTTACTTACAAATAAAATAAAATAAAATAATAATCTGGCAACAAAAGGCTATCATTTTATTAAACCTAAAGGTACCAAATGCTTACAAACTTGTGTCTCTCTCTATGAATGATGGAATTATTATAGTTTATGTATCTTTGGAATAGTCTTCCCTCCTCGATAACTCTACTCCTGGTTCTAGGGGCTTGTAACTACTTATCGTGGATCATATCCATAATTGTGGTCTTATACTACTCAACCATGCGTAGCGTACTCGCTACTAAACTCATAAAATATACTTTGATACTAATAAAGATGAATGGATGCAACATGATTAAAAACACCCAAGCAGCTAACGTAAATTTAATTTCATGAATGCAACCATTTTAAGCATACATAGCAGCATGTAAAAAATTCAAATTACAAAGTAAAATGAATAGCAATTAAACTCAACCTTTAACATGAAATAAACACATTGAATAAGACACTTATATTTGTGAAAATGCAACCTGTTGCAAAGGATGAACTTTCAACCCAACCATAGAATTGTTGCTCCATATATCTCAATAGTATGTCGCCCTTGAGCTGAGGCTATGAAGCCACAAGAAAGGATGTCTCATATGGATGTCTACTATCCACTCACAACCCCAAACCCCACAGCTAGCTAATTCATACTGCAATTTCAATCCACCAACTCTCTTTCCCCTCAACCTACACAACCCAAGGAACGAGAACCCCTTCTCCACCACACAGTCCCTTAGACTATCCCACTTTCCTCCAAGGCTCCAACATAGCTTGGACAAGAAATATCTTTGTTAGGGACTCCAGGAATTTACAGCTGCAATAGGAATTCTCATAGTAGCAACTCACTTGCTCACTTTGGAAATTCCTTACACAAAAATCTCACTCATAGGCCCACAACCTAAATCTCCATGAGTTACAGCTCCAACAAGCTATCTTCTCTGCCCTGTTATGGTTGCCTTCAATTTCTAGCACATAGAGTTTTCTTTCTCTCCTTTTTCCAAGTTATCAAAACTTCCCTCCTTACCCATTCAAATTCCCTTTTCCTCATGCAAGTGGACTCTCACATTTCCCAATGTCGGTTGTACTCAACCCCATGCTCTCAATTATTATGTGAGGTGACTTTTCCCACCAACTTTATTATATGTATTCAATTATTGGAAATTGAAATACTCATGCAAAGAGATCTAAGCTCAATAACAAGAGCTTAAAATATATCCAGCTTCGATATGATTCCAAATCCAAGAAATAAAGGAAAATAGAAGGTCCATACAAAATAATTGAGAAAGGTGGTTTGGGATTAATAGACATGAGTAATCCCCCCCACCTCCCGGAACCCCCCTCTCTTGTGGAAACTTAGCACCCATGACTCCATTTTTGTTTGTTTGCAGTTGGTGATGCATTTCATTTTATTATTTTCGATACTATGTTTACATATTACATCACTTGGCCCACAACCATACATTATATTTACAATATACCTTGCTAATTTGGGGATTAAAATGGGGATGCTACAACATGAAAGAAGGTTGTTAGTCTATCAATATTCATTGATAGCTTAGTATATAGCTAGAGTGAATTGTTGCATTTTACATCTCTCTAACTTCAAATTTGTTCTCCCTAGTTCCTTCATCTCTCTACTCTATTATTGAACAATAATCCTTCCTTATCTAAGTTTTTCTTCAATTGATTTAGCATCATCCTCCAAATTATTCATGTCTGGTGCTTGAGTTCATCATTCTTTTGTCGTCAATGTCCATGTATTTTTGGCAGTTAATTCTCCAATAATCAACATCCTTAGTCTATCTCTTTGGCTTTCTTTTACCTCCTAAAATATGGAAAAAAGGATCAAAACTCGTGTCAAGATGTGGGGATCTATAGGCGTGAAGTCAAACTCATCCTACTCACTTGGTTACAACCTCCTACATGCTTAATAAATGAAACAAAAGGGAGTTATAGGGTGGTGAAGGTGTATGTGTGTATGTGTTGCTACACTTTAATAATATAGATGTATAGTCATGGGAAAAACGTTGTTGGTACCAAATTCTTGCAGCATATTATCCTCATCTTTGTTTTTCTCTGCAAGTGATTGATTTCCACAATCACTTTGGTCAAGATTCTTGGATAGTCATAGATGACCTGTCGGCTACGACTTGGAGGGAGCATTAACTTTGTACCTTCCACCCAACCAGACACTCGTCATAGCTTACCTAAATTTAGACCATAAGAACTATTGGTTGGTTTCAACTCACAACCTCTAGAAATATAAGGACCAAAGAAAGAATAAATTGCCAACTAAGCTACAAACATTCCTCTTGTACATCAATATAAAAAAAAAATATAAGGCCATTAATTATAAAGTTAACCACAACATTATAAAACTTGCCACACACACTCCGAACAAATTTTTGATGTTTTTTCAACACTTAAACTAACTTTTCACCAACACAATAATCCATTTTTTCCACTAGGTCTACTTGGATCCAATTTTCAATCATTCACACTAAGGTTCTTATTCCATGGATCTTGAGGGACTTTATGGTATGGCACTTTTCAATGGCATATATTAGCATAAGCAACTCATAAAAAGGTTTAGGATGAATGATTTGATGAATGACTTTAATGATTTGTTAGAGATAGGTAGGTGTGTTGCAAGAATGGACGACTTGTCTCTACGTATAAAAAATGGGTTCATTAAAAATGGTGTATTGCAAGAATAAATAGATTGTCTTTACCTATTGCGTGGTCAAAAATTGGTTATTGACACTTTTCTTCATAAACAAATGTGCCATATGAATGGGATATACATTAAAGAAGGAGACAAATGCATTTACAAGCTACTAGAAATAATACACAATTGTGTCATATGAATGGGATATACATCAAAGGAGACAAATGCATTTACAAGCTACTAGAAATAATACACAATTGTGTCATATGAATGGGATATACATAAAAGAAGGAGACATATGCATAAAAAAATTGTGCCATGTGAATGGGATATACATTAAAGAAGGAGATAGATGCATAAAACAATTGTGTCATATGAAAGGGATATACATCAAAGAAGGAGACAAATGCATTTACAAGATACGAGAAATAATACATGGATCTCTCAGGAAGGCCATTAAACCACTGGAGTGGCCTCATCGATCACGGTACCATAGAAAAAAAACTAAAGGATGGCATCCCTTTAGCACATGTTTCAATGAAGGAGTCTATGTGTAATGTAAGTTATTGGGCATGGTTTCCAAACCTAGGCAATTGTGGCATAGGCTAGGGTTTATTTATTACATGAATGTTTGGGGCCAAAGGGATTTTGTTGTTTTGTGTATGAGGTGTTGTTTCCAAATAATCACTGATAAGATGTCACGCCTTGATTTTACAAAAACATGGTAGGACCAAAACAATATGGGGTTTTATAAAGATGGACAAATGGGGAGGAAAGGTATTTGTCATCTCCCTCTTTCCTTGGTATAACTTGCCTCAAACCTAATTAGGATTTTATTTTCAAATTATAGGAAGGCCCATGTTGGTGGCTAGGAAGAGTGAGGAGGTGGTTGTGTTGGGAAGAGAGTGGGTTTAAAGTATTTTTAGGGAATAGTTTAGCGTTTTGTTGTGGAGTTCATCTCAACATTTGATGGTTTATGGTTTGTATTGTTGTCTTTTTTATTTTGTATTATTCGTAGTGGAATATCTTCCATTATGTGATGGAGACACTCTATCTTCGATGTATTTGGGGCTTTTATTGGTGGTAGTAGATTTCTCAACAAGCTTTACATTCTCTAGGGTTATTTGGAATTGATTTGAGATCATGGTTTATCTTGTTTCATCTGTGGTATTGTATACTACGATTGGTGTGTGTTTTAGTACGGTGTTCCCCTATTCTCTATGCCTTTAGTGGTGGCCCATTCACAACTTTATTTTGTTGTTGTCTTATATTTTTGGGCTTTTTGGAGTTTCTCGGTCTTGGAGCTCAATTTTGGCATTGTTTATGGAAGGACAAGAAGTTGATATGTATTGCTAAAAAAACTCATAACCTAACCATGACCATCGTATTGAAATATGGAATTTCAATCATATTTAAGGTTCCATTTTAGTGGTTTGATTTGGCTTTGGGGTGTGTTCTTCCCCGCGCACCCTATTAAAAACTGTGGAAGATGTTTATATAGTTGTGATGCATAGGCTCATGTTTGTGTACTTGCATGAATTATTGATTTTTTGTTAATGTTAATGGATAGTATTTTCTTCTTAATAATTTGATGGTCACCCAATCTAGGGAAAAGTCTACTAATGAACAATGTTGGAGCTTTTTGGCTTAGGTGTCCTTTTCTAGGTTGCATTTTTGGTCAAATTTTTTTAATAACTTATTATGCAATATTTTATTAATAATAGTTAAAGAATGTTTTTTTATGTAAAAAAAAACTTGGGGGTTAGTTTGTATAACCGTAAGTCCATGATATTTAGTTTCTAAGTTTGATGTTTGTCGATGTGGTATTTCGTTTGATATGGTATTTCGTTCGCATCATTTGTGAGAATATAAGATGGTTAACTTGTTGCTTGTTGACCACCTATGTGTTTAGGAAATGTTTGTGGTAAGAAGGTGTGATAGTTGGCATAAGGACAAGCTTTGAATTGGAGTCAAAAGTTGTATGTGTGACACCAAGTACTTGGATGATGAAGGTTCATTGAAACCAACACCTAGGTAATGAAGAATGCTAGTTACACAGAACTTTGTGTTCCATGTTGTTTGGATGTGTATAAAAATGCAAAAAAAAGGGAATATTATGAGTTTTTAGTATTCCAACCTAGCTCTTTTTATTATTTTTTAATAATAATATAAACTATCCTTATTAACTAAAAGGAACTCTTAATTTTAAGAATTAATATTATTATTTTCTTTTCTCTAATATTTTTTATTTTTTTATTATTTTTTTTCAACCATGAACTATTACATTTATTTATTAACTAGTTATATTAAATGTATTTCTTATATTACTAACTTTTAACTACTAACTATTGTTTTTTAATTTTCTAATTTATTTTAATTTTAACTTTTTAAATTAATATTTTTTTCTTTAAAACTTTATTTAGATTATATTATAATTTAATAATATATTAACTTTACTAACTATTGTTTTTATTTTCTAATTTATTTTAATTTTAACTTTTTAAATTAATATTTTTTTCTTTAAATTTTTATTTAGATTATATTATAATTTAATATTATATTAACTTGTTTTAGGTTTAGTCTTCTTGATTCAGGTGGATACTAGTGGCCATCCACTTGTTCCACTAATTCAGAATGGTTCCACATCTTGGCAGGTTTTCTACGGTTTTTTAAGTCCCAAACTTCCCGAGTCGTTATGAGGCCCTAAACGACTTTTTTTTGGCTCAGTGGCATCTAACATGTAGCCAAAGNATTAATATTTTTTTCTTTAAATTTTTATTTAGATTATATTATAATTTAATATTATATTAACTTGTTTTAGGTTTAGTCTTCTTGATTCAGGTGGATACTAGTCGCCATCCACTTGTTCCACTAATTCAGAATGGTTCCACATCTTGGCAGGTTTTCTACGGTTTTTTAAGTCCCAAACTTCCCGAGTCGTTATGAGGCCCTAAACGACTTTTTTTTGGCTCAGTGGCATCTAACATGTAGCCAAAGGTAGACGCTAAGCGGAACGAAATGTGTGCTCCTCAACTAAACCTTTGTGACGAGTTATCGAGCGCACCAAATGGAGATTGTATGCAAAAATTTACCCCTTTGGAAATTGACGTATCAACTAACTACATCGAGACCCACAAACCTTTTGGTGTTTCATCTTCAGAGGTTAGGGTTTTGGATGTTTTGAGTTTTTTCATTGATGCTTTATGTTAAAAGACATTTTCGACCTCTTTGTAATCAACTTCTTATGAATAAGCATAGCCGACACATCTCTCTTTAAATATAAGATACCACCATTCTAGCTAACTTGTGTGCTTTGCATTTTACAATCTTTTGTATTTTAGATAGTCTTAATAGAATATGAGTTTTATTGTATTATTGTGTTCCTTGCAATATCTACTTGTATTTCCTTGTTATATTTATGTTATATCATTGTCCTCGTGTCATTCTTAATATAATATGGATTAGTGGTATTAGAGCAATCTGTTCTTTGTTGTTTCTCTATGCATCTCCATGACGAGGTCAGGCTACCGAGAGTTGGGTCTCAAACTAGTTGAACTTGGGAAAGAACGCTCTCACCTTCCCAAGCAGCCTCCCATGGCAGATGAAAGGAGAGACGAAGGAGCAGGAGATCCTATCAAACTTTTGCTTGAGGAATCCCTCGTGTGACAGAGGAACGAGATGATGGACGATTTCACCAAGATCCTTCGACGGTTGCCAACATCAATGGAGGCACCTTCAACCAGTTGTCATTTCGAAGGAACGACGCCCTTTAAGGTACAAGTTGACTTTGATATTCCTTTATTTGAAGGCTAGATAGACTTGACACTTTGGAAAAAGGGTCAATTATGCTAGAGGGTTATTTATTTGTCCAAGTTTTTTCCAACAATAAAAAACTCACCTTCGTGCTCCTTAAGGCCATTCCCTATGTCATTTATTGGTGGGAGACTTACTGTGAGCAACATGTCGAAGATGAGTATGCAATTTTTGGGCCAGGACCCACTTGGGTGGCTTTTGTTGATGTCCTCAAGGAGCAATACTACCTTGTTGGAAACTACAATGACTAGTACACGAGATGGACAACTCTACATTAGGAGAGAGACCAGATGATGTCGGAGTACACCAACATCTTCCATACCTTGCACACAAAGATGGGAATTAAAGACTCTGAGTGCCAAAGTACCGCAGTGGCCTACATATGAATATCCAAACAGATATGGAGTTCCTAGACATCTCATCATTGAGAGCCTCTTACCAATATGTTGTCAAAATGATGCAGGAGCATCGCCAGCGCATCAAGCGAGCCAGCGCGGAGCGGAAGACAGCTGGACAAGCCAGCACAAATTTTGAAAATGCTTTGGGACTGTTGCGTAAATCTTAAATGAGTCATTTAAGAAGAAGCGCCTTTATGTATTGTAATGGACCTTGAGCATATAGCTCTCGTCCTTTAGGTAGATAGTCGGCATTTAATAGATTTAATGCAGTTAGATAGGAATTTAATTCTAGATTTGATAGCTTTAGAGTCCAGGAGGGAAAACGGATATAGACACCCTCATTGTATTATTGTAATAATAACCCCTGAGCATTCAGAAGAAGCAAAAGAGAAAGAAAAGAATAGTGTATGAAGAACACCCATGTACAGGCATTTGAATTAATAGAAGAAAGATTTAATTCAAGTTCATGGTTTGTGTTGTTTCTCTGTGCACTGAGGTTATGCTCATGAATGTTTGCTTCCTGTTATACATTTGCTTTTATATGTTGTGTATGTGATTTCATGGTTGAATTGAAGTCTGGAGGGGACAAGGAATTAGTTTCAATTGTTTCTCTAATTTGAGCCAGAGAATTCCTGCAAGGAGTGCAATTGAATCGTCCGCCAGGAGTGCGTCGATAGAAGGGTTCAATTAGAGATAACTTTTATTCTCATCCATCCCAGAAGTGAAGTTGGTTCACAGGAGTCGTGCAAGGCGTGCGCAGGCTAGACGAAGTCTCAGAGTTGTGATTCTGAGTAAAGCACTGAAAGACTGTTGTTGCAAGGAGTGCGCAGAGTTGAGAAACTTCAACTCTCAGTCGAGGTTGAAGGATTGCCGCAAGGAGTGCGTGCAAAGAGTTCTCTTTTTCGAAGAGACCGAGTAACTGTGGAAAGCTCAGGAAGGATAGGCCTCCGAGTTGCTGAAGAATAGCTTAGACAAGTGCGACTTGAAGTTGCAAGGGCGTCGCAGGTTGGCGAGCAGGTGGAAGAGTCCAGTGGGGAGACACTTCTTCATTTCACAGAATCATCAAAGGGAGAACGGACGGACGAAATCATTGGAGGAGATTTCCCGAAATTCCGTGGGCCGTTGGATCTCGCGGAGGTGCGAGGAGGCTACAGTATAAGTGTGAAAGAGGTTCGAAGCTCAGGAGGGGCAGATCCGTCGATCCCGAGTCGTAGGGATCGTCAGATCTACACGTGACATCGCGTATCGGGGATTCGCAAATCGAAGCTCCAACTTTGTGCAACGAGAATTGCAATATCGCGATCCGCGATATCTCGATAATATCAGAACCGTCCATCAGTAGGGACGCGTGTTAGGAGATCCCAGGAAGTCGGGGTTCGGAAAATCGGAGTTTTCGAAGGCAAGAAACTCTTGCAACTTGGAATCGCGATCCGCGATACCCCGACAGGAGAGTCGTGTGGGTCACAACAGGAGATAGTGGAGAACAGGTGGCATAGTGTCAGGAATCAGGGAAAGAGAAGTCCCGAATCCATCAACATTCGGATTCGCGATCCCGCGAAGCCCGATATCCCGATAGAAGTGACGGGGAGTCGAAGAGACAGCTCACGCATGTGTTGGAGTTTCGGCACATCGGGTATCGGGAGTCGGCAATTCAAAGTGCATGACATCGCGAGTTGCGAAATCGTGATAGAGAAGAAGTCCCGATAGGTACGGGAAGAAGTCAGCATTGACTGGCCATCGGGTCTCGGGGATTTGAGAGCCCAGAGGTAGACAGTGAACTTGCGAAGTTGCGAGTTCCAATTTCCCGACAAGTGAACAAAGGGGAGTCGCGCTGAAGAGAATCTGTGGGGTGAAGATTTCCCGATATGGAAATAGAAGAACCTTGGAGTTCTTCGGGCCAAGAAGAAGAAGATCCTGTGAGAGCGGACGTGCTCTGAGGAGTGCGGCTGCACCAAGTGGTATCAGAGCGAGGAAGACTCTTTGTTTTCTGTAGCAGAGAGAGAGAGAATTCACCATGTCTCCCAGAAGAGAGAGACAATCACCCGATCCAGAGGATAGGGAGGTGCGGAGAAGAGGCAGG
>SNQJ01S0252631.1:0-10575 GCA_010110895.2 Picea sitchensis | reverse complement strand
AAATTTTCGAGGGAAGGGCTTGAAAATGGAATTCATCAACCCTTGGAATGTGGAAGGTGCATTTGTAAGGCCAAGAGGCATGACCAAAAATTCATAATGGCCTTCATGAGTTCAGAATGTTGTTTTTGGGATATTTTCTTCCTTCATTATAATCTGATGATACCCTGAACGAAGATCCAACTTTGTGAAATTGTTTGCTCCATGTAGATCATCTAACAATTCATCAATGAAGGGAATGTGAAACTTATCTTTAATAATGATCTCGTTAATCTCTTTATAATCTGGACACATACACCATGATCCATATTTATTGAATACCATTACCACTCGTGCAGACTAATAACTTTGGCTAGGTCTAATAATGCCATCCTCTAACATTTCTTCAACCATGTGCTCAATTTCACTTTTCTAGGCATAAGGGTATCTCTATGGCCTGATGTTATGAGGACAAATCCAAGGAATTAGATGAATATCATGATCATGATTTAGAGTGGGTGGAATACCTTTCAGAATATCTTCAAATACTTTGGAATGCTTGTCAATGATCCATTGGAGATCTAGGGGAATAGATGGCCTAGATGTTTTAACATCTAGTGAGCATAGTTGTGCAATTACACCTTGATGCCCCTTTTTCAATAATTTTGTCATGCCATCGGATCTTATCAACTTACTGAGTTTCCCTCTAATACCTCTTAACTCAATTTATTTTCCTTCCAATGAAAATTTCATGAAAAGTTCTTGAAAATTAAAAGCCACTATTCCCAATGATTGTAACCACTGGATTCCTAGTACAACATCAACACCACCGATGGTAGAAATCATTGGACTATTAATTACATATTCCACCATATTAATATTGATCTTATTGCATTTTCTTGAGCAATTGATAGTTCCTCCATATGAAATCATTACTTGAAAATTTGGTGATGGATATACAAAGCAATTGAGAGATTTGGCTAATTTATAGTGAATGAAATTATGAGTACTACTAGAATCAATTGGGACTATTACCTTTTTATTTTTGATAAATCCTTCGATATTGAGGGTTTTAGGAGTGCTAATTCCAGCCAATGCATTACACGATATCATGGGAGTCAAATCTTCATAAGCAATCACATCTACATTTTCATCTTCAGATGGTTGTTGTTGTTGTTCTTATTCTTCTTCCTCTTCACAATCTATGTAGAATAATTTGTTGTCACCACACTTATGTCCCTTAATGTACTTGTTTTCACAATTAAATGATAAACCTTTTCCTTTTCTTTCCTCCAATTGGTGAGGTGTTAATCTGGTTGGTTGAGGTGTTTTAGAAGCAGGAACATTATTCTCTCGATAGATGTTAGGAGTGGTCCATCTAGTAGCCATAGCCATATTTTTACTTTCAACATTTCTTGCCACCCTAAATGCATTCTTCAATGATTTGGGTTCCCAAAGATGAACCTCATGTTGAATGTTACCCCTTAAAGCTCCTATGAATACATCAATCAAGTGCTCATATGGAATATCTGTTACCTTTATATTCAATCTTTGGAAGTTATCAATGTGCTCTGTAAATGAAACCTTTTGCTTGAAATTTATCAATTGGCTAAACAAGGTATTCCTCGTATCCTCATAGTGTGCTATCATTTCTTCCATGAAAATTTTTCAAGTCACGAGTGATTTGCGAGAACAAAGCCATCGATACCACACAAATTTATTGGGTTCTAAATATAAAGAAGAAATCCATACCTTTTTTGTATGTGGCACATTGTGTAGATCAAAGAATTGCTCCATCTGAAGTATCCATGTGATTGGGTCCTTTCCATCCAAATTACTCATATCGATCTTAGGAAAGTGGTTGGTCTTCAACCCAAAGTTAGGGTTTCTCCATTCTTGATTCATTTACCTTGTGTCCTCATCATGAATTTCATGGGATACATTTTCACTTTCAGTTGTCCTCTCTATTAGGAAAATTTTCAATCCTTCCATGATCTCCCCTTTTAAACCATCCATCTTAGTATTTATTGAATCCCTCATCTCTTGTAGTTCATCTTTTGTTACTGTCTTATTTTGTAAATCATTTATGTCCCTACGCACTTCTTCAACTTCATCAAGAGCCCAAGTAGGATTGTCTGGAGGCTTATTTGGTGTAGAAGTTCCCTTTTTTGGTGGCATGTTGGCCAAGTATCACTTTAAACCTTGATTTTGAGGTGGTTCTTCTAGAAAATCTTCCTTTTATTGTATATCCAAAATTTTGGCCCTTCTGGGTATGAAATTTTCTTTTTCGTAGTTCTCTGATATTTCTTCTCTACAATGCCACAGGTATGATAAAAAATGGATGTGCTAAGTAGAATTTACGGTAACTTCCCCACAACTTGTTTTTTGTTGGCCTTTCGAGGAGATATCACTTGTATAGAGTTCCCCGCACAAAATAATTGATAAAAAATTATTAAAATTGTACCATAACTACTACAAACTGTCCACTATCCAATGAAATTGGTCTCACTCAATTTGGATGCTCCAAGAAGATGTTATGATTGTTTTACCTGGAAAACCTACTTGAGACTAGTCAATAGGACTAGTCGGATACCATATCTTCCACAGGGTGTATCTACAAATGTAATATGACCCATAAGATGAAATTTTTACCACAACTACCTTACTAATTTTTGTGAATAGACTTTGGAGTTCAAGTCCTAAAATGTGACAAAAAATATTTTATAGCGCAAATTCCGCAATGACTCAATTCAGGATTATTCCAGAACCATATATTGTTGGAGTTACTTCACACACACCTAGGATTTCTTTTTCCTAAGGTTATTCCTTGTTTATTATTCATAATTAATCATTATCTAGTCTCCTATATTTTAGGGAAGAATATTCCACCTGGAGAATATTCTCTTTCAGTTGACACTTTAGTTTGACTAGTTGAGTTGAGTTTAGATGTTGCATTGGGATCATCACCATGAAACATTGGGATCATCACCATGCTAATTGGAACTTGACTTGGTATCATCATCAGAGTGTTTAATTAGCCTTGATTCCTTGAGTTAAATCCTCACTACTCTATGTTCAATCAGTTAACTGAAAACTAGTTGACTAGTTAACTCAACTAGGTGGTAGTTCACTCCTGTAACTGCCTGAGAGACTACAATAGGCAACAATTAACTCCTGTAACTATTGTTGTGTGTCTAGATCACTCTATACCACCAATATGGAGAATTGTTTCACCTCAATTCGAACTCATTGAGTTATACAGAGTATATCATGTGTAAATTGTTCATTATTCACAACGGTTAATGAGAATTCTTCCATTCTTTCTCTCCTTCTTCTTCCTTCTCCAATTCTCTCTGAAAATGTGTGTATTATTGTTTAGCTAGATCTATTATTTGTAGTTTCAACACATTTACATGGTATTAGAGCCGATGGACTGCTAAGAAAAATCTACACCAAAAAATTTTGCAGGTACAAAAGATTGAAGACAACGGAAAGATGGAATTCCAAAAAGAATTCATTCTTACACCTTACAACTATTTTGCATGGAAGGAGAAAATAGCCATACATATCCGATATAGAGGGTTATATAGGTTAAACATGAATATAGATATAGAGCCGAAATCAGCCATATAAAAATACAAGTACTTAAATCGCATGGATGAGGCACTCAGAACAATTTGTAGTCTTATTTATCCCAATCTCCTTTTATACATATCTTCCTGTAAGACTCCCAATGAAGCCTAGAAAATATTGGAAGGGATCTTTGGAAAATAGGATGAGATGAGGGGACACATGTTGGAGGTGGAACTACTCACATTGGATCCAAAAATCTTCAACAATATCCAAGATTTCTTTACAAAATTCATGGATTTATTGTCGCAACTCAAAGTTTGTGGGGTTGATAAATCGGTGGAGGAGAAACAAATGGTTCTCACCATTCTCTCCAATCTTGGACCCGAATTCTCTATATTCATATCCACATTCCATACTGTCAGATTCGTCTCTGGATCCACCTGGAATATGCCTTCTCTTGAGGAATTTATCGAATCCCTGACACAAGAGAAAACCAAGCTCATCAACATGGGCGCAATCAAAGGCCCAAGGGCGCATGCACTCACTGTGCATGATGGTAGCCACAGATATCATAAATATAAATATAAATATAAGAGGAAATCTCATGCACATACGAAGAAGGAAGGGTACACAAAACCCTTCACTGATGCCTCCAGATCCAAAGGAGAAAAGGGAATAAAAAGAGATAAATGCACATATTGTCACAAAGGATTCCATTTGGAATCCACATTCATGAAAAAAAAAATAGATCTGATGTCTCAAATACTTCAACAAAACAACCTTGGATATCGCATGCCCGAGGGTGCAAAGAAGAAGAAGCCAAAATATCCAAATTCTAAGAAAGACAATTCTAGTCATGCCTTGATTGCCATCAACTCCTCTCCCAATGCTTGGATTGTAGATTCAGGAGCATCACATCACATGGCTGCATTAGAAGCATTCTATTCTTCATTGGATGCATGAAAAGGTCCTCCTATTCTAAAGGGGGACAAATATTTTGTCGAAGTCACCGACAAAGGAAGGATTGAACTCACTAATGGAAGCTTCAAGAATGTGCTACATGTTCCCAAACTTTCTATCAACCTTCTCTCCATATATCATATGACAAATTCCAGCACTGGAAAGAAAGTCATCTTCACACCAAATTCCGTGGACATCTACAACATGAAAACCAACTCCAGGTTTTCTATTGGTGAGGTAAATCATCAGTCTAGATTGTATACTTTTTCTGAATTCATTGAACTTGATTCTGCTTTACTGCTTACTCATGCTGATGAAAGTAGTAGGATATGGAAGGAAAGGTTTGGACATTTGAATTTCATATACATGCAACAAATTAGCAAGAAAAAATTAGTTGATGGTCTACCAGACATCCATTTCTCCAAGGGAGTGTGTGAGGACTGTTTTCTCGGGAAACACTCTCAAGAGAAATTCGACAAAGGAAAGTCTCAGCGACCTTCCACACCTTTGGATCTGATCCAAAGTGACCTCATGGGTCCTTTTCTGCATCCATCGATCAACAAAGCGAGGTTTTTTCTCATTTTTGTTGATGATTTCTCACGTTTTACTTGGATCTACTTTCTCAGGCAAAAATCAAAAGTCTTTCAACACATAAAAGATTTCAAAGCTTTGGTTGAGACACAGTCCGGAAAGAATATCAAAGTCCTCTGAACAGATAATGGGGGAGAGTATGTAAATCATGAGATCCATAATCTTTTCCAGGAGGCACGAATTCAGTTGCAACACATAGTTCCCTATAATCTGCAGCAAAATGAAGTTCCTGAGTGGAAAAATTGATCTCTAAAGGAGATGGCATCTTGCATGTTGCATGCAAAGTCACTACCATAGAGACTATGGGCTGAAGAACTTAACAGTGCAAAATACATCCAAAATAGATCTCCTCATAGATCTATCAAGGAGAAGACCCCCTACGAGGCTTGGAGTAGCCTCAAACCGGAAGTGACCCACTTTCGCATTTTGTGTTCACGTGCGGGCCCGGATTCCCTCTGAAAAGAGGAAGGCACTTGATACATAGAGAACTGAGTGCATTTTTGTTGGATACCCCGACGATGTGAAGGGATATCAACTTATTGATCTTTCCTCAGACTGACTCATCATTGAGTGTAGTGTTCAATTCGAGGAAATTGTCTCACATGTACCTCAATAGTCGCATGGAGACACCTTCACTCTTCCACCTGTCCGAGATGATAAGCATGCACATGCCGACCCTTCTTCAAATGATAGTTCTGATTCAAAGGACTTAGATGATTCAGATTCAGAGTCAGTACAGTCAGATGCAAAGTCAGAGAATCTAGATGTAGTTGTAGAGCCAAAGCAGAGAACCAAGTGGTCACAGACTTCTCTTCAGGATGCAGGGGATCTCGTTGGTGATCCAGCTGATACAAGGAGGACTTGATATAATTTATAGGAGCCTCATGTTTCACTCACTACCACTGATCCATTTCTTTCTAAGCATATTTTCTTGGTTCAGTCTTCAGATCCATAGTCTTATGTCAAGGCTACTAGAAATCCCTTTTGGGAATCCGCCATGCAGGAGGAGTACAACTCCCTCCTCGATAACCAAACTTGGGATCTAGTTTCCCTTCCTTCTGAGAGGAAACTTGTTATATGAAGATGGGTCTACAGGACTAAGAGCGTAGCGGATGGAAAGATCAACAGATACAAAGCCAGGCTTGTCGCCAAAGACTTTCAGTAGGTTCATGGTATTGACTAGGATGAGACCTTCTCTCCAGTAGAGAAGATGGATTCCATACGATTGGCACTTGCCATTGTGGAAGCTAAGGGATGGGAAGTCCATCAGATGGATGTGAAGGATGCATTTCTTCACAGTGATCTCTCTGAGGAGATCTACATGGAGCAGCCCCAAGGATTTATGCAGGACTGATCTTTGGTCTGTCGACTGAAGAAGTCAATTTATGGCCTTAAACAGGTTCCAAGGGCATGGTATGCCACGATGGACTCCTACCTGCTGTCACAGAACTTTGTACATTGTAAATCAGACCTGAATGTATACATGCTCAGGACGGTTGATTCACTTCTACTTTTAGTTATGTATGTTCATGATTTGTTGATCATCGGTTGTTCGACTTCAACCATTACTGTAGTCAAGAGGATTCTTCATGATATGTTTTTTATGACGGACATGGGTCCGCTAGACTTCTTCCTTGGACTTGAGATCAGTCAGGATGCATCAAGAATCAAACTATCTCAATCCAAGTATGCACGAGATCTCCTTGAGAGATTTCACATGATAGACTGCAAGTCTTCTTTGACTCCTTTCCTATCAGGAATCAAACTTGAGGATGGAGGGGAGACTCCACTGGTTGACAACACACTGTACAGAAAACTAGTGGGGAGCTTGTTGTATCTCACACACTCCAAACCTCTCATATGCAGTCGGCGCAGTTTCCAGGTTCATGCAGGAGCCGGATGAGCTACATTGGAAAGATGCAAAGTGTATCATTCGATACGTACATGGAACCATAACCTTTATGATTAATTATGCAGCAGTCTCTACATTAGATCTCATTGGGTTTACTGATTCTGACTGGGTTGGCGATAGAATTGATCACAAGTCCACATTTGGTTACTCACTCAGTGTTGGTTCCGGGCCTATAACATAGTTACCAACTTAATGAGAACTGTGACCTCAAAACGAGAACTCTGGCCCCAAAAACCCATATTTTTGCATAAAAAACATGAAAATCAACCCCCAAATGAAAAAGTGGTGCTACCGGCATCACCATTTTTTCAAACAGGGTCAAATTACAACATTTTTCAAGCATGGCCTTGAAAGCTCATACAGTAGCTCAGAAAAACCTTAAAATTAACACCTAAATGAAAAAGTGACGGTAACTAAAAAAAAGGAAGAAGTCAAAACATTAAAATTATGGCTAATTACGACCTAATTGAAACCGTGGTTTTGACAATAGATCCCTATGCCAAAAAAAACCCAAAATTGGATACAAACTGATCACTTTAAAATTTATTTATTAACTTTTTTTTTTCTTAAATTTACATTGAAAAATAAATAAATAAATAAAAATTGCAATTTTTTTTTTGTAATGAAGCAAAAAAACACATTTAAAAAAATATTCAAAACCCAAATTAAACAAAAAAGAAAAACATTAAAAGAAGGGATTAAAAGAAACCTTAAAAAAGAAAAGAAAAAAATTTAAAATTTCTCAAAAAAAAAGAGTGATCTAAAAAAATGGTATATATGTTTAAAAAATAATAAGGAAAAAAACACTTGAAACTTAAAAAAAACTAAAAAAAAAAATTAGAAAACACTTAAAAAACTTAAAGAAAAAAACAAAAATTTAAACAAAATATTAAAAAAAGTTCTAAAATTTAAAAAAAAATAAAAAAAAAAAGGAAAAAACCCTAAACTAAAGAAAATCTAATCTTTAATAAATAATAATTTTAAAATAAACATAAATAAAATAAAAAATGAATACAAAATATATAGAAAAATATTCAACAAATATTAAAATGCTTAACAAATTTTAATACTACAAAATATATAGAAATATATTTAGCAAATACTAAAATGCTTAACAAATATTAATATTAAAATAAATTAAAGTCAAAACCAATTAATTCACATATAAATGTTTCATCAATATACAATTTTTGATGTAAGATTTATAGAAAATTAATTATTAAAATAAAATTGTACATAAATAAATGCAATTTTTTATCAAAAAACATTTCACCAAAACTACATTTTAAAAATTAATTATTATCATGCTTCACATATTTTATTTTCAAAGTGAATTTTGATTAAATTAGAAATTTCAATTTCGAAAATGAATTTTAATTAAATTAGAAATTTCAATTTCAAATTCCAAGCAGTCTACGAAAAAATCTAATATTTATTAAATTTTAATTTCAAAGTGCAGAAAACACTTTATAGAATGCGAATATTAAGATATTTGAATAACAACATGCCCCCTGTGAAGGGATGAAAGTGTCCTCCTCACTCTGGAAGTACAAAAAAATGGGCCCTACAACCCGGGGCAAATATCGTTGCTAAAAATTGGGCCACCTAGTGGCACATACATGCTCTGTCAGGAAGGTGCAATGACAAGCATCATAAGGTTTTGCATATTAAAAAATGTGATAGTTGCAATTAACCGAGGTAAGCACAATTATAAAAAAAATAAAAATAAAAATTAAAAATAGTTTTATAATCTATATATATAGTTTATATATATTATATAAACTATATATAGGTTATCTAATATATGATGATGATGATGATGATTAACATCCACTAAGACCTAATTGGTCTATCGGACCTTAAGAGTAAGTGATTACTTGTGATTCTTTAGAATTTTGCTTCTGTGCTCGAAAAGCATTAAGAGAAGCTTTCCAAGATCACCATACTTTTGTTGAGTTAAGAGGTTAGGAAGACTGGTAGTGTGATCAATATTTTGAAAACGAGGTCTAATTTGGGTATAGGCTGGACAATCTAAGAGAAAGTGCTTTTCATCTTCAACCTTCTTAGTGTCACAAAGGTGACACACTCTTTCATCCCATGGCGTTTTAGGAATTGACCTACACTCAATTTCACTATGGAGATCGTGAGAATTTGTTCTTATCTTAGAAACGCTTATTTTTTTCTTTACACTTGGAAAAACAGATAGATAATTTGGATCTTATAGATTAGGGTTGATTACATCTTTATAATACCTTAATTTTCTTTTTTCCTCTAACTCTTTATCACACCACATTTTTTCCTTAAATTTTGATTTGACGTTTTTTTTAATAGTATCTTTATTCTGCAAAATGGTTTCTGTCAGTATCTTTGTTCTCAGAAATGGTTTCTTCCATGACTTCAATTTAGCCAATATTTGTCATCTTTATGCCATCCCTATTGAGTCGATGGTGGTTATGGATTGATTTTGAAGAAATTTAGGAAGCTCCTTGTCTTCCATGTTGTTTAACTTGTTCTATACATTAGGTATCTAGTCATAGCTATTATCTCAATGGGGAGGAGGTTTTATTTCTAAGGAGGAGGATGGGATAGGGCGATTTCCTTTAATTTTGAGATTATAGGTTATAAAATTCTTTTGCATTTTCTATCTTTCTCTCTAGGATTCACTTAGAGACATACCAAAGCCCCATAATTCACATCCACAAAGAATAACAAGTGTAACAAGAGTCTCAAAGAGGAGTTTCTTCATCCCAACTCCAAAGATCAACTAATTTACACCACATTTTCAGCCTCCATAATAAGCTTTCCATCCCCCAATAACTTTTCTCAATGATATAATTCCAATTGAGCTTGTGGTGAATATCAATTCCAAGATATTTGTATGAAGTCACTTCCTCCAAGTTGTTGTTGTCATATACAAAGGTACCATAAGGGATCTTATTGGATTTAATAATCATGACCTTAGTCTTATCAGTATTAACAGTCATACCCATATTGGAGCAAAAAACCTTGAGGATTCTTAGTTGATTTTCAAGATCATGGGGACTCCTTGCCATAAGAACGATATCATCGGCATAAAGAAGAAGATTGATGACTATACCAGTGAGAGTAGGGCCAACACAACCTTCTTTTTCCAAGCATTCTTGTAACTTATCAATGTATATGCCAAAAAGGGTAGGGGACAAGGGACAACCTTGTTTGACTCCGATATTGCAGTTAATCTCTTTTAACCAGCCCTCATTGTTTTTTAACTTATAAATAGCTTTCTCATACATCCTTATTGTAGCAACCCTCAACTCAAGAGGCATTTTTATCTCTTCCAACCTATTCCAAAGGTTTTTCCTAGGAACCATGTCAAAATCTTTTCTAAAGTCAACAAAACAACAAAAAAGATTGGTTTTAGTATTACAGAACTCCTCTGCAATAATCATAAAGGTAACAATATGGTCCACAGTTGAATGATATCTCCTAAAAATGGCATGGCCTTTAGCTCTTTTACCATGAGTTTCTATAAACTATATATATTATATAAACTTTATATAGTTTATATAATACATATAAACATA
>SNQJ01S0252628.1:0-12734 GCA_010110895.2 Picea sitchensis | reverse complement strand
TCTCCACTGTCAAGATCAAAGGTAATGAGTCAGGTATCTGCGGGGTCGACTTCCCCCAAGGCGGAAAGTAAGGATTTCCACTGAGTAGGACAAGTCTGGAGGACTTCCAAAACTAACATGGTAGTCGGAGATTGTGCTAAGTCATCTACCAAACTATAGTTATGAGCTGCCCTAGCTGTGGGTTGTGGACATTCCTGCACAATGGGATGCAATGAATGCAAAGAGGTGGCTCGGTGGTAGGGCGAGGAATCACCAACGGGGGTGCCGTCGGTGTAGGGTTTTTCTCTGGAGGGATGGGAGGAGACTCAGCGGGTGCATGATACTAACGATTACATGTTTGCAGAAGGATTTCTTCCTCACTAGTGAGGAGAATTGTGAGATCTGCTGGATTGTTGGGGTTGAGGTATTGTCCCACCTGAGGTGGGGGATGTTGTGTGTTCAGTTGGGTGTTTATCACACCTTGATGTGGGATAGGATTCTGTAGCACTGTAGGCGAGGGTTGTTGCATGTATTGTTGGGGTGTCTGCTGAGGGGCAAGGGGTGCTGGAGAATGGGGAAGACTACCAGAGTCTTTCAGCCATTTGAAATCAGCAATTTGGGGGCAATGATGAGTGTAATGGCCGAACTCACCACAAAGGGCACAAGGCAAAATGGTTTTAACATTATTGTTATTTCTCCCTTGGCATTTATTATTATTGCCCCCTTGGGGGTTTTGGTTCCCTTGGGTCTGGTTGCCCCCAGTGGATTGGTGTTGTTGGGGTTGATTCCCGCCTTGACCTGGGTTGTTGTTATTCATGTTTCGTCCTTTCTTCTTGGCATTGTTTGACAGATGGGTTGGATTGGCCGTATTCAACTGTTCAAAATTTTGGTATTGTTTAACTGCAGAGGGTTGAACAAAATTCACCCCCGCATGAGGATGTGGGGGAGCTATGGGTTGTGGAGGACCAGGAACTGGGAAGTATGGATTCTATGGTGGTAACGATCCATAAGGTACATAGGAAGGCATAGTGCTTTCTCTAGTACTATAAGATGAGGTAGAGGGGGTACCATAGTTTGTTTGAATAGGTAGATGTATGGGGGGTGCCGGCGGTGGTCCACTGAGGGGTGGAGGTATGGCAACAGGGTATGTTTGTTGATAAGGGGGTGGGGGGTAATACGAAGTTCCCCCATATGTTGGTGGGTATTGAGGTGTTCCATACATCGGTGGTGGTTGGGGTTGTGGACCGTGGTGAGTGGTGGTACCAATCAGTCCATCTGTTGAATGAGACATCCCAGGTTTGTCTTGGCCAAATGGCACAGGTTTGGGAAGATCAGGAAGTACAGTGTATAAGTACCCTGACTGTGCATAGATGAGGTCATACTATTGGGCCTTACTGATGGTTTCCTCTTCATATTGAGGGAAGGTGGAAGCTACATCCTTACCGAGGAGAGAGACAAGTGAGCTAAGAAACGAGTCGAGACATTGTTGCTTGGTGGTTTCTACTTTGCACAAACTACGTCACCTACACCACTCATGAATGTGGTCAGCGATATGTGTGGATGAGGGTTGTTTGAAATTAGAAAGTAGTTCAAGACCATTGTCGTGGTGGATGGGTAATTGGAAGAAGGTCAAGAATTCTTTGGCCAATGACTCAAAAGTTGCGTGGGACCCTGATTTTTCTTCGACATACCATTTGGCCGATGGGCCAATGAGTGTGCATTGAAATAATCGCAGTCTGATGGAATCATCCATAATGATATTGGAGGAGCACCATAGGTGAAAGGTCATGACATGGTTGGCAGGGTCATCGCCTGCCTTTCCTTCGAATTTTGTTATGTCCGAAGGTAGTTTGGTGGGCATTGCAGTCCATGTGGGATCATGCAATATAGGATCATTGGTGAGTTTGCTGAGATTTGGTATGTTGAGAGAGGCCAAATATGGCATCTACAGTTGGGGGGGGGGATTAGCTCTGACCATGGTGTGGGTGTGTTGTGAACCTGACCCTTGAGGGGGACTAGGTGGGTTGATGCTTCCTCCTTGAGAGGAAGTTGGTCCCCCACTTCTGTGTAAAGGAGAGCGAGTGAATGGATGACCTTGGGAAGTGGACCCAAGTAATGTAGAACCAAGAAAAGATGATCCTAAAACAGTAGCACTCACAGGAGTATGTGAAGGAGTTGTCGATGAGTGGGTAAGACCAGACACTCCCCCTAAGATAGGATGGAGTTTTAGCAAGCGTCGTGAATGACAGGGGTTATGTAGTTCCCCTATGATGTTAGACTAGCTATGTGAATGTGTGTAAAGAGTGGAGAGAGTAATATAGAAACAAGAGCCTTTGCGTTGAATGTTTACACAATATATATATATATATCCAAATCAAACTATAATCAGATGTGCATCACACATAAAATGTTTTGCAAAAGAAGCATATATATGGGTAAGTGGGTTTTGTCCACATGGGGAATCGAAAGAAAGCAAATGCTTGTGTCCTAGAAGATGTAATGTCCTTCCTCTTAAATAGCACTGGACCTTCCAATAGTACTCAACAGTGGGGTCTGAAGTCACTGGAAGAGAAATTAGTGAAGGATGAAATAATTGGTTAGAATGAGGGGTAAAGGGGGCATATCCCAAAAGAGCTGGCGATATTTCCCAATAGCCACACAAAATCCAATCAAGGTGAAATTGCAGCCCACAATTGCCACTTGGGTAGATGTCCTAAAGTTGGTCACTAGGTACCTCAGTCAAAGTGCGACATTTAGATTTTCGGCCTAAGAAATGGGTCACGGGCTGGATCCCATCCAAGAGGTGGGTGCCTCAAGGGGGGACGCAAAGAACAACCAGACCTTAGCCTTCAACCCTTCACGGGTATCTCCCTACCTTATGGTATTAGGAACACTTGACTTGGAGGATTTTCAGTTCCCTATTTGACAACTTCTATGGTTTTTACAATGTGAGAACTAGATAATGGGGAGTTATTTGGATGCCTATCCCCGAAATCCTACCTAGACTAAAAAATTTCTTTTGGCACCTCCTGTGGAGGAGAAATTAGTGAGATTTTAGAAATATTTTATATGTAGTTGTTTTGGGAGGTTGGGGGTGCAAACCAACCTCTTTGATTAAAAATCAGAGTGGATAGTTTCGTCAAGAAAAGGATGGGGTGTTTTCAGAATCCCTTTGGAGGAAACTTACTTTGACCTCCACATTTCAAGAAGAAGATATGTGACTGATAAGTGAATTTTGTGTGTGAGTGAAAGTGTGCCAATTTTTAGTGAATTAGATGTCACCTTGTTTCATGTGGACTTCGCTTGGTCCTTACAAGTGTTTGATTACCTAATTAACTAAGTGCATTTGGTACAACCTTGCATAATTCAAAAGTCCCTAGGAAGCTAGCATGTGTACATGTGGGTCCATTACTATCCCTTTAACTCCCTATTTTGATGTAATCTAAGAAAAGCTTTGAAACTATCCTAGATTGATCATGTGGGCATGTATGGGCCCGTTACAAAACCTTTAAACTTCCCTAGTGATTTGATATAAGAAAGCAAAATTCAAACACTATCCTATCTTTGTAGCATGTGGGCATGTATGGGCCCGTTACAATATTAAGATGTGTTTGAAAAAGTAAACTAAGAGGAGTCCCAAGAAGGGTTGTTTTCCTCTCCTAAAGGTTTTTAATGTTCTTAAGGGAGATGAAATCGTTTCACAATATTTTTCTGATTCTCAAGATCGCTTGGAGGCACGAGAGAAGAGCATACTAAGTGATTGTTATTCAACTTCTAGTCCCAATGAAAGTTAAATGTGATTAAAAATGATTTCCAACTTATTTTGTGAGTCAAAACCAGCCATCCATGTGGCAAAAAGTAAATAAGGGAAATTGATTTTTATCCTCCTAAGTGCCTATGTGTTTTTGACTAACCTCTTTATATGATGAGGAGACTAAGTGTGGTGCAACTTTAAAACATGCTTGAAATCATTTTTAAGAAGGGAAATGGCCTTCGCCACATCTCAACAACTTTACAATGTGAATTTTTACACAGATGCACGGGTCTCAGTGGAGACAGAGGCACACAGAGTGCATGCACGTGAACAGAGACAAGTCAACAGGCGCACGTGTTCAGAACAAAACTATGAATCAGGCGCATGTGCACATGATGCGTGTCTATGGGCCTAAAAACCCGCACATATATGACACACGGTCGAGAATGAAAAATCCGAATGGATTTCTCTCAATTCAGCTTGGAATTGGCTGGTTGGCAGGTCGGCTTAGGCCGGTTAGTGTACCTGCAAGTTAAGAAAACTAAAAGAAGAGAAAAAAAAACCCAAATGGGGTAGGAAATTGATACCTTTCCCCAGTGAAGTCGCTAATCTGTTGCGCCTCTTCTTCCACCTTAGTGAGCAAAATAGAGGTGCTTTGCAAGCTCATTTGGGTCTGCTGAGCAGGAAAGATGCAAGGAAAAGAGTTAGGGAAAGGAATAAAAGACTACAATTAATAATTAAACTAAGAAATGAAATAACAACTAAATTCATGAGCATAGGGACATAGAAACAAAAAGAACCATAAGACACATGTCACCAATGTTGAGGCTGATCTATTAGTGAAACAATACACTAAGAAGAAAGGGGACTATGAGTCCCTTCTTCCTCCAAGAGAGGGCTCTTGGACCCCCACTAGCTAGCTCTTCTTACAACAAAGAAAAAATGGAAAATGATGAAAGAACTCTTTACAAATCCACTCAATGGGTGAGATGGATTGCCCAATGCAATGGTGCAAATATTCTCTTGACAAGGATGGAGTCCTCAAGAGAATAGAGGTAGCATAACATTACTTTGAATTCCTTAAAAAATGAGGTGCATCCATGGCCTTTTTATAGCATCCCTTTGACCTATTGTTTAACTTCTTTGTAGTGTGAAAAGAGGCTAATTAGGGCATTTCTAGGTCTTTGACCAGCCATCCAATCAAATCTAGTCCAGATTTGAAGGTCAAATCAGCTTGGGAGCTGAACCATAAGTGGGTGGGAGGCCGACCACTCTCATAAATGTGTCGTTTAGCAGGTGCACGTCGTTTTGTGATAACAGTCGCGCATCATGCGCATGTGCACGATTTCTGCGTTCCTGTTCCACGCATGTGCGCACGTGCCCAATGTCTGCATAACGCTCTTCAATTTTTCACTACTTTGTATAGCTGTTGACACTTTTATGAATGCTTTGGTATTAATTCAGGTCCATGGATGACTTCATCACTGTTTGATAATGCTGAGTTCTTGTAATCATGTGCGGACGAAATTTCAGTGATAACACAGTCGATCCACGCAGTGTCTACTAGGCCATCTTCAGCAGAGAGTGTAGAATTGGGGGATGAGCCCATGCAATTACACATATTAGCAGATGCAATAGAGACTTGACTTCATCGAGTCCAAGAAGAAAAGGAGTAGGCCACAAAGGCCTTAAAGAATGAAAAGGAGGAGGACCTAGATCAAATTCGATTTGTGCAACTAGAGAAAGGTGAAATTCATGGGAAGTTCGAGGAGAACAATGCAAAGATACAGGAAGAAAAAGACCAGTTGCTTCTAGAGAAAACTGTGGTCAAGGAGGCAATGAATATAGCACTTATCTCTATGTCGATCTTAGCACAGAAGGAACCAGATTCAATGGAGATGCAAGTGGGGAAGCTCACTGAAGCCATTCAACAACTTCAAGCAAGAGTAGTAGATCTAGAAATCCAAGTAGTACCTAGTACTTCGCAAGAAGCACAGGATCAGAGGGAAGAAACTGCCAGGAGTGCAATAGAAAGAATCAGGGCGTTGGCCTCATAATGTAATAAACTAATTAATCTAAGTGTGCAAACCTATGAGCACCTTGCAGAAGACCCGGAGCTGAGGACGTTGGAGGCACAACTCTAGGAGGTGAAGCAACATGCATCGACTATGAAAGAACATATGAAGCTTATTACTGCAGTGGAGAAGATAAAGAGTTCGCAGGAGCATCGCGTAATTCAGAAAAAGGTCACTTCCATCCAGAGCAGAGTTATGGAGGTGACACAGAGACTCCAGTCGGTGCAGGAGGAAACCTACACACTTTTTTAAGAGATAGAGGGATAAGGCTTACAATTGGAACAAGTGGTCGCAACAGTGGAACAATGCCTGGAAGTTCCTTTCACTGAGAAAGTAATTCAGGATTTTGTCGAGAAGGAGGCTCTGGCGAAGCAGCAAATCGAGGCAGCTCGAGCTAAGATCGAGGCCTTCTAAGTGGTATTACCTAGATTAGAGTGACTAGGGATGAGTCACAGGTGAGTGTTGGGGGCCTGTTGGCCCTTGACCAAGTTTTGAGGAAACATTGGTCATTTTTGACCATTTTGGGGACTTTGATAAGCTGGTCAAAGATGAAGCACCCAGGCGAAGCGAAGATAGCGGAATCTCACCCATTTTGCAGGTTTTTTGGGATTTTAGGGTTTATGTAATGGGTATGGGATGTAGGCCCATGGGTTTACCCATGCATAGGCCTTTTTGTAATGTATAAATAAGTAGCTAGGTAATGTAAGTAAAGTAATATTTGGCTTAGTGAGGTCATTGGCTTAGAACATGACTAGTGGCTTCGTGTGAATAGTACTACAAGAGACATTGTGCATAGACTGTGTAAGGCTCCGTTCCCTGACCTAATTTGGGGAAGGAGGATCTGGCAAGGTGCGTGTAGATCTCCTCTCCCTTGGTGGAGTTGGCTCTGTGGCTTTGTGCACATGAGAAGAGGAATGTAAGAAGCTTGACGACTAATACATAATAAGAATACATTGGTGGGCATAGCCCCACACTGGCCTGAACCACGTATATCCTGTGTCAATGTGCTTTGTGCAATGTTGTTCATGTTATTTATGTATAAAATTTCTTAGTGCACTTTTCTTGATGTAGGATAGATAGATCTATGAATCCTTAGTGCTTTATAATGTGAATAAATGTTAGATATAAGTTAATGATATGTGCTAATTGGTTGAATATGCTTAATCTTTATTGTTGCTGCGTTGATCTATAATAAGGGTTTAACCTGTGATGTGAATAAGGTTTAAGAACTAATGCAATAAGTTCTTTGTTAATTCTTGTGATCACAGATCTGTGTCCCAGCTAGGTTGTAGACACTTGAGTCCTGCAACCCCCCCTGGCTCTACCTCGGGTGAGACTTCATCTGCTTCAAAAGTGTTGCCGAAAGGGCTGGTAGTTAGGGTTTTGTTGGTGCATTGTTGAAGCATTGAACCATGGGTCTGACCCTCTGCCAACAATATGAAATGATGATAGAAAAAAACAAACAAAAGAGTCAGCAAGGAAGGAAGCAACCTTCAATGATTCAAAGAAGACAAAGACATAAGAATACAAAACAAGTGACAACTCAAACATCGAATCATATGAAGAAGAAGCCAACTTTGTTGAGAATCTCAAGACAGGGTCAAGTAGATACAAAAGTATCTTTCCCTTCAAATGTTTATTTCTAGAGAAATATGAATTTTTTTTTTAGATTCTCTTATAAGAATAGAAATAAAGAAGAAGATACCAACTTCAAAAGGTACATAAAGGGAAAGATTGAAAATAAAGGAAACAAAATAAATTCTCTTTATGAGTCTAGAAACATATACTGATCTCCTAGAAAATGGAAATGTAGACTATACAGAAGAAGACAATCCCAAGATTTATGCAGAAGTAGACCTTGATGGAGATCTCATGTGTGCTATAAACAAAATAGAAAGATCGAGGAACAAGAAATGGATACAAAAGGAAAATTTGAAGAAGTGAATAAAAGAAATGCTCTCTATTAAATAAAGTTATCGTGAAACTAAAAACATTATCATCATATTAAGAATTCAAGTAAAAGAGGCAAAGAGAGTTGAAGACGTCTTAAGATCCTAGCTCAAAGAAAAGTAAGATGTCTGCAAAAGGCTATAATTTGAAATAGTTTGTCTAAGAAAGGAATTGGAAATATGACATAACAACATGAAATTTGAAAAGAGATCTACAACCTCGAATAAAATTCTAAAATGTCAAAGATCATCATTTGACAAAACTAGTATTGGATACAGAGAGAAGAATGAAGGTGCTAGAGAATATCAAAACTCCTTAATATATTTGAGTGAAGAAAAGGCCAAAAATTATGCAGATGTTCTAAAAAATCCCATCATTATTGAAATCAACATGAGGAATGAACATAATTCTTCATAAGAGACAATTCTTCTTCACATAGACAAAATCAAGAAGACTTTTTCACCAATATGGAATCATACAATCAGTTACCAAATCATTTTTTTTTGGATATTGTTATTCTTGCAATGGTTTTGATCATAAAGCAATAGATTGTAGAAAACGTGTAAGAGGTGGTTAAATGAGAGACAATAAAAGAGATACCCATGGATTCTCAAGGAGAAATTACAACTCATTTTCCCCTTTGTTGAACTATAATATCATATGTTACAACTACAATAATTATGGGCATATAGCAAAATTCTGCATAAGTGAGTTAAAAAAAAATTAGAAAGAGGTATCCCAAACAATTATGGAAGCAAATCAAGAACAAAGGGAACAAAAGAAATAAAAAATTGTGTTCATACAAAATGCATTGCGTGCAAAAAATAATAAGGATAAGTGGTACATTGACAATTGGTTCTCTAGTCACATGACAAGAGACAAAACAAAGGCTATCACCTTGAACAAGAATAAAAGCAATGTCACCTTTGGAGACAATGGTAGTTTAAAGATAGTTGGAAAAGACACTCTCAGTCTTGACAATGGAAGGTGTTGGACAATTGGCTTAGGTTGATGGACAATTGTTTTGGATAGTTGGTTTTCATTGATGTCAACCCTTGGAGAGTGATCTTGTATATTGATGTCAACCCTTAGAGATTGATGTCAACCCTTGGAGAAGTCCGGTAGTGAATTATAGTAACACAAAGGTATGGGTAAGGAACCCAAGTTTGTTTGAGGTATAAAGGCATGGAGATCAATGAATATGAAGGTAAGACTATTCTATATGGATAGTACATCTCATGCCATTTCCCATGATATATGGTACGTAACGTATTTCCTGATGGTTGAGGAGATATGGTTTTGTGAAGATGGAGGACCCTCATGAGTTATCTAGAAGCTCCTAGAAGGTCAAAGAACTCAATTATTATAGAGGCTCCAAGAAGAAGTGTACTATTAAAATTAATGGTAACTAGGAGTTAATCATGGGTAAAGTTGGTTCATTAATAAAATAATTAAAAATAAATTAGTTGCAACAAGAAGTTGTGAGTTTGTTAATTATGGAAAAGTGGATGCAAAGAGAAATTATTTAAATAATAAAGTTGTCAAATTGGTTGCAAAGAGAAATTATTTAAATAATAAAGTAGTTACAACAAGAAAGTAATTAATGGTAAATAAGTTATGATTTTCCTAATTAAGGAATTGTTAGTTGCAACAAGAAAGTGGTTACCCCTAAAAGGTGGAGAAAGGGGTAAAACAGTCACAAGAAAACTTCTAGAGGAAGGCACTTGGAAAGTATAAATAAGAGAGAAAGGGTCTCCTATTACAACCTATTGAACTTAGTTGAATATATATTTTGTGAAATGGCATTTGTAGTAATCATTGACAAATCTGAGGTAGCGTAAATTTGAGGAGACAAAGAAGGTTTGACAGAAGCTTCAGATTTGTAGAAAGTGTGACTATTTTGTGGTTTCTAAGGTTATCCACAAGATTTAGAAGGAGAAGTCTCTACATCTATAGGCCAGTGAAGGAAACAGAATGGATATCCGTGAGGTTATAGAGAAAAGAGTGTGGATCTGTGAAAATATCATAAAAATGGCTTAAAGATATATTCATCCCAGGTTGTTGAGGTTGAGGTTGGTCTGAGATTTGAAGCACTAGGTCAATTACAAAGTGTAAATGTGTGTATATATGTTTATGAGCTTATAGCTTAGTTATGTTCTAGATCATGCTTGAGGAATGACTTTATGAGGTTTGGTATATGGCCTTTTGGAAGCATGATATCTATTGTAGAGAATGATTTGAGGTAGATCTATTGAGGCACATTGTTGGTGGATATCTAGGTTATATTGATGTCTTGTGGTACATTGTGAGAATAATTTTTTAGTGGTATTGGTACATGATTAGCTTATGAATGGTACATATTTAAGGTTACATAACAATGAGGTTTTGACACATGGTATGATGTAAGGGTATATAGTATTCAGTTTATGGATAGTATGATGTATTTATAGAGGCCCTTTGTTGGTTATCTTGGAGTATGTCTTGTTTGCATGGTTGATGCAATTATTGTGGTACAATTTGGTACTTGGTTGTGATTGGTACATGCCTGGAAGATGCATGTGTGGGTGATGGTTGTGATTTTTTATGAGTAGTTTTTTTTGATGCACTTCCTAGTGATATTGTGCATATGGTTGAGAGTTTTTGTGGTGATTGTTCTTGGTGATTAGATCTGGTTTGGTTGATGAGATTATTGTTATAGATTATTGGTATAGGTTGATATGATAGGTTTTAAAGTGAGAGTTTGATAGAAACAAAGACAGTGACATTGAAAATGGGAGAGGATTGTAGTACTCCATGAGTTATAGAGAAGAGAGGCACAAACATCCATGATTTATAGTAAAGAGAGCCATGGACATCTGTGTGTTGTAGCATATAAATGTCATGGATATGTAGAAAATATTTGAAGAATGAATGGTACAGGTTTTTGTGACAATGACAGGTTGGACAAGTTGACAGGTTACAGGTTGAGAGTGGCAGAGTGACAGTGGAAGAGGTTGAGTCAGTAACAGTGACAGTGACTGGTTTTCTACATTTGGATTTTATATTTCATTGCGACAGAACGAGGCAAGGAAAGGAGGTTGTATCCTCCTTCTAGTTGGTGCCACAGAATCAGGGAGTTGGATATTTCTTTAGGTTGGATGTTGAGAACTAGGTGGTTCTAGCCACCTTCTGATTGTAGCCAGAGAACTAAGGGGTTTGTAGCCTCCTTCTAGTTGGAGCCATAGAATTAGGGAGTTGGAGCTTCCTTCAAGTTGGAGCCCGAGAAACGAGGGTGTTGGAGCCTCCTTCTAGTTGGAGCTATAGAATTGGAAGTTGATGCTTACTTGAATGTAATTCTTTGACATTCAAGAAAAACATTCCATGATTTTCTCCGACATTGGGTTTCCACATAAATATTGGTGTAATGTGTATTTTTTGGATGTGTTTATTATTGTTTATTATGCATTCATGGATGTTAATGTTTGTGATACAATAATATATTGATGATGAACTAATGAACATGGTTTAATAAGCTAAAGGAATATAAATTGTGGTTAAAATTGGTATAAATTGCTTATTACTGATTCACCCATCCCCTCAATAAGCCAACAAAAGGGATAAGGTGGAAAAGGTTTTATGTATTAAAGACTTGAAGAAAAATATTCTTAGTGTAAGCTATATGTGTGACCAATGACACGCTCTTACGTTTGACTCTCAAGAATGCAACATCCAAAAGAAAAATTTAGGAAAACTTGTTGCAAAAAAAATAAGAACCCCAAACAATGTGTATATTCTTGATGAGATTAATGGAGAAAAATGTTTTATGTGGTGGACAAATGAAATTTGGTTGTGAATTTACGGAATGGGACATATGAACTTTCAAAACCTGGTAAAAATAAGAACCAAACAATAAATAAGAGATTTTCCAAAGATCACAAAACTCTCAAACACTATTTGTAAAAAATGTTAGCATGGAAAACTATCAAGGATGAGATTCAAGACAAAGGAATCCACAACATCAAAACCATTGGATATTTTGCATACATACCTATGTGGACCAACAAGAACAAAAATTCTACGAAGAGAGAATTATTTTATGCTACTCGTTGATGGTTATACAAGAATGACTTGGCTTAACTTTATCAACAAAAAATCTGAGGCATTTGAAAAGTTTAAAGCATTCAAAGATTTAGTTGAGAATGATACCGATCTGAAAATCAAATGTTGAAGTTCAGATAATGGAGGTGAGTTCACATCTAATGAATTTGAATAATTCTCTGAAACTCATGGAATAAAAGGACAATATGCAGCTGCAAGAACTCCTCAAAAAAATGGAGTGGTTGAAAGGAAAATCATACATGTACGGGATATTTCTAGAAAAATGTTAAATGAAGCGATAGTATCAAGCAGTTTTTGGAGAGAAGAAGTTTACACTATTGTTTACATTCTAAATAGAGATAAAATCGGAGTCAATAGTGATAAGACACCCTATGAACTATGGAAAGGTCGACCAACATCTTTTATACACTTTAGAATATTTGGAAGAAAGTGTTACATCAAACACGATAATGAGGATATAGGAAGGTTTGATTCAAGAGAATATCAAGGAAGCTTTCTTAGTTATTCCTCAAGAAGCAAATCCTATAGATGTTATAACAAAAGAATGTAGAAGATTGTTGAAAGCATAAATTTTAGAATAGATGAAAAAAGATTGCATGGGAACCAACTAGAAGTAGAAGAAATAGACTACAACAAAGAAGAAGAAGAATACAAAGAGGAAGACGAAGAAAATTAAGAAGAAGAAGAAACAGACTGCCAATATACACAGACACCATCAAGGTTTGTGCAGAAAAATCATCGAGAAAACTTAATTCTTGGTGATAAAAGTGCCAAGACATAGACTAGAAGAAAATTTCTCAAGTACTATTGAATATGTAAATGATGTAGGAGCATCACTCCACGTCATCAAGAGCCAGCCAGCCAGCACATCAAGTGTG
>SNQJ01S0252627.1:0-12734 GCA_010110895.2 Picea sitchensis | reverse complement strand
AAAAGCATGGATCTTTTTGAAGAATTTTCAATTGTACATGGTATATAATGCACTGAGGACAATGCACAAATAAGGGGAGGGGAATGTAATACCCCTAGGTTGATCCCTAGTTGTAAATGTAAATATGCTTATAGGATGGTGAGCCAGGTTATTATAGGCCATAAGGCTTATGTGATTATTAGGTCGGAGAGCCTAGATGATAAAGGCCAGTGAGCCTATTTTTGTATATGTAAACACTCATATCATTAATAAAATTCATCGTTGCGTGTAGACCAACCATGATAAAAGAGTATGGGGGAATAAAATCCAATAGGAAGGGAAAAGGGGGGGCTAAGAGCCTAGGAAAGGGGCTAAGCTAGAGGGATTATCTCTAAGGGAATATTATAATATTATTCCTAGAGACTAAGGTATGGATAAATCTCATGGTATCCTAAGTTCTTATGTAAATGGAAATGAACTACAAGTGGAGAGGAATGAGTTCCTTGAGGGCCATGTGTCATCAAGGGAGCATGTGGTTATATGTGGGGAAAATTAGTTTATTTTCACCATTGTTTTCTTCCCATTATTTCCATTCATGATTCACCAGTCTGCAATCAATTAACTCTGTGGCCTATGTGATTTGAACTCTACATCATGCACACACCCTGTAGTTGTACGGGGTACCTCCCTATCACGGGTAGCATACATGTACCTTACCCAAGCCAGTATTGTTCCTTAACTGAATTATGTTATTTCCTTCACCTAAACTTGTACCTGGTTGACTTAAGAGATGGACTAAAGAGGTGGGTTTTCAGTCCCGTGAGAAACTCTCTCTAGGTGAGATAATTGTTGGGAATTGATTTCCTAAGGGAGCCCAACTACAGCTACAGTGCTCTAAGAATTTTTGTTTTTTTTGTTGTTGAAGCTCTAGAAGGGAAGTGGGGCAACCAAAGGATTGTTGAGTAGAGAAGGGGAACACTTCCTAGGGTGGGATAGGCATGTGGGGAATGAGAGACTATAGTTTGTTAGTTTGGGTTGGAACTTGGGACGAAATCCTTCATGTTGTCTGTGTAGCTTCATCTTGGTCAGAAATCCCTTTACCCGGGTGGAGTTTAGTCCTATCTCGGGGGTACCCACTGCTAAGAGTTTTGAGCAACATGGTCTAAGGCTAGGAGGATCATGGAAGGTTTTCACACATTTAGTGGTCTTCCATAAGAGATAAGTATCAATTGTGTGTTAATTTACATTCTGTGTAATTATACATGTGTTATGTTTATGGGTTTTTCCTGTGTATGTTGCATGTATATTTTTATTGTTATTTCCACATGAATCTATGTATTTGCATAATATATTTTTTTGTTTAAATTTTTCTATATATACAGTTGGGATGAAATTTTTTATGTGGCATAGCACAACGGTCTAAGGCTGGGGATGCTACAATATGGTATCAGAGCTTAGTAAGAGTATTTTATGGAGTAGCATGGCTCGGCCTGGGAGGTTGGGGATGTTACATGTGATGGGATATGTTGGCATGCCTGGAGGTTATAGAGGTGGATTTTGAAATCAACATGACCCCATGCCATGCAGTGTGTTCCGACTAGTTGTTGATTTCTTTGAGTAAAAAATAGACACACACACACACACACAAATAGTCATGTTTGAGTCTGGAAATTCATGCGTCTAGTCTAGCCATGTCAAATTTTGGATCCATGCAAGCACAAATTGAAAATTTCAGCGTTATTTACATTCACATGTCATGATTTATATGCATTAGTTTCAAGTACATGAGAAGGCATGCCACCCAAAAATTAGCCTTGTCTCCTTCACATTAATTATTCTATATTATTTATTTGTTTGATTGTGAAATTGTTTATGTCAGTCATGTTTGAGTATGGAAACCCTCCCATCTTGTCATTGCATGCATCTATTGTAACCATGTCAAATTTCGTTTCCATTAATCCCTAGGTGAAAAATTTCAGCATTGGCCCCATTCACATGTCATGATTTATATGTATGGAGTTTCAAGTGCAGCAGAAGGATAGCCAAAAAGTTAGCCCTTGTTGCCCTTCACATTAATCAACACTGGTCATGTGCCTATATCTAAATGGTCTTCCCTTTGGTCACCTTTTCCTTCTCATTTCTCCTGCGGCCATGGCTTCTTTGACCCCTTTTCATGAGCTAACCTCAATAAATATTTATGGAATATATCACAAGTTTTTCAAAACACACTAATACTCGATATACAAGTACTCAAAAATTGCACAAGCTTACCGTCGATTAGCTGATCTTATCTTTGATTTTCTCTCATCTAAGCTAGTGACCATATTCCACTTATTGGCCACCCAGTTGCAGACCATTAGATTATGTGAGTATAATATGAGTAATATTTAAGTATTGAAACCCTCCCATAACATCCAAGGCATGCATCTGGGTAGCCATGCCAAATTTCAATGCCTAAAGGAAACGTTTGAGAAAATTTCAAAGTTGGCCCCGATGCTTGGTCATTTTGCAGGGTCGATCAAAATAAACATTGGTCGTATGCCTATATCTATTGTAGTATTCTCTTGTGCCACCTTTTCCTTCTCAGTTCTCATGTCATATGTGCTGACCTTTTCATGACCTAAACTCTATAAATATTTATGGACTATATCACAAGTTTGTCACAACACACTAATACTCGATAATGATGCTTGAAAAATTGAACAAGCTTCGTGAGTTATTTGATCTTGTCTTTGATTTTTACTCATCTAAGATAATGACCATATTCCACTTATTGGCCACCCGATTACATACCATTTTCTTATGTGGGTATAATATGATTAATCTTTGAGTCTTGAAACCCTCCCATCACTGTGGTATGCATCTAGTGAAACCATGTCAAATTCAATGACTACAAAGCGTTTGAAAAATTTCCAGCGTTGGCCCCATTAATTGGTCACTTTGCAAGGTCGATGGGAATCAACAATTATTCTAGTAATCAACATTAGTCATGTGCCTATATCTAATTGGTCTTCTATTTTGTCACCTTTTCCTTCTCAGTTCACACGATCATGTTTTCTTTGACCCATTTTCATGACACAACCTCGATAAATATTTATGGAATATATCACAAGTTTGTCAAAACACTATAATTCTCGATAGAAAAGTACTCAAAATTACCAGAAGCCAAATGGAGTTGATCTTGTCCCCATGATTTTTCTCTCATCTAAGATGAAATTGACCATATTCCACTTATTATCCACCCAATTATAGACCATTCTCTTATGTGTGTATAATATGAATTAGTAATTTGGAGTCTTAGGAGAGCCATCCTTACCATCCCAAGACATGCGCTATGGTGGCCGTGTCAAATTTCAATGACTACAGGAAGCGTTTGAGAAAATTTCAACATTGGCCCCATTATTTGGGTCGCTGCGGGGTTGATGAGGAATCAACACTTATTCTAGTAATCAACATTGGTCGTGTGCCTATATCTGGTGGTATTCTATTATGTCACCTTTTCCTTCGGTTCTCACCACTGACCATGTCTTCTTTGACCTTTCCATGACCTAACCTGGAAGTAAAATATTTATGGACTATATCACAAGTTTGTCAAAACGCATTAATACTCGATAGACAAGTGCTCAAAAAATTGCACAAGATTCACCAGTTATTTGATCTTATCTTTGATTTGTTCTCTCATCTAATATATTGATCATATTCCACTTATTTATTACTTGATTCTGAGAACATTCTCTTATGTGGGTATAATGTGAGTAATCTTGGAGTCTTGAAACCCTCCCATGCAGTCAAGCCATGCATCTAATTAACCATTATCAGAATTTCAATGACTTCATGAAGCGTTTGATGGAAATTTCAATGTTGCCCCGATGGCTGGTCGCCTGCGGGGTCGACGAGAATCAACGCTTATTCTAGTAATCAGCATTGAATTAAGCTGGCTTTTATATCTGAGTGGTCTCTTTGGTCACCTTTTTCCTTTTCAATTTCTCACATGGCCATGTCAGCTGCTGACCTTTTCATGACCTAACCATGATAAATATTTATGGACTATATCACAAGTTTGTCAAAACACACTAATAATTGATAGACAAGTACTCAAAAATTTGCACAAGCTTTGTTGGTTATTTGATCTTATCTTTGATTTTTCTCTCATCTAAGTTCTTGACCATATTTCACTTATTGGCCATCCAGTTACAAACCATTCTCTTATATGGGTATAATATGAGTAATATTTGAATATTGAAACCCTCCCATACCATTAAGACTTCATCTATTGCAACCATGTCAAATTTCAATGAATCGGGAAAATTTTGAAGAATTTCAGCGTTGGCCCCATTAAGTGGTCACTTTGCGAGGTTAATGAGAATCAACACTTATTCTAGTAATCAAGGCTGGTCATGTGCCTATATCTAAGTGGTCTTCTCTTTGGTCACCTTTTCCTTCTCAATTCTCACACAACCATGTCTTATTTGACCCATTTTGATGACCTAACCTCCATTACAAAAAATATCTTCATTAATGAATTCTTGTGTTTTATAACAATTCATGTAGCGTGTGCATGAATTCATAGTCTTATCTCATTGGATTTAGATATTTATCTTTTCCATCGTTCCTTTTTATCATTGTTAAGTGTTTGTATCACCAATTTTGAGTATTACTATATCAGTAATTTAGGTTAGTTTATAGGTTAATTTAGTTTGGATTTGGTTTATGGGTTAATTTGGTTTTGTAAATATTTGTTGATCAATTGTAAAACAATTAGAAATTTTCTTAAACAACCCTCCATAAGTATTCAGTTCTTAATATTGATTACAACAACAATTAACAATATATATGGGATATCAAAAATAAAATAAAGAACTTAAAACGTATGAATTAACCCACGCAAAATTATTTTAAGAGTAATTCATACAAATTAAAATATCTAATTACATATCTCATCCAATGCAACATTTGTATCATCCTTCTTGTATCTTCTTCTTTATAATCCAATTCGACATCTATATCAGCATCTGGCTTAGACACAATGTTGAAAGGATTGATATTATCATCATCGTCATCAATGTCATTTTGATCATATCTTCATCGATATCATCATCAAGAACTAGCACATTGTCTCCTACATGAGAGATTTCATCATCTTTGTCTTCTTCATCTATGGAGCCATATTCTTCTTGCTATAGCTCTACATCATCTTCTTCTTCAATATCATATTCTTCATCTACAATATACTATGTTATTCCTCTTGGATCATATCTAAGCAACAATCCTTAATCCCACTCTTACACCGGAACCTTTGGGTCAAAATAACATTAGCATTTTCTTTTTCAAAATCGTTGTTTTAATCATCATAAATCCATTAGCATGTTGAATAATCCTCATCATTTACATGAATTTGTAACCTATACCATTTGACCAGCGAACAAAATTAATTTGAAGGAATTAAAGTCACCATCAAGTATATCATTCAAAACCCACTTAGTATATAATCACCATATTCTCGATGATGTTTGTCACTCCTAGAGAAACATTAGTGACACGGAATACTACCATTATCCACTATCATAATTTTCTGGTTTCATCCAAACATTTGATGTGAAATTCTGACCCATTGCACCACATAGCCTTGTAGTGTTTTAACTACAATATGCGAGACATGTAAAGATGCATTGTCAATTAATAATAAACAAATTTATATAGCAGAGTATGAAATGAAAAACACCTAAGTCACATTAATAATATAAAATAACTAAATAAAATGGGTGAATTTTCTTGCCTTTCCAACTTTCAAATATGCTAAATCTATTTCCCCTTGCATAACATCGGAATATCCATTACAAAGAGCTTCTCTAACCAATTAGGCAGAGTTCTTTTCAAGTAACCTATCACCATGATGTTGTTTACATCTATCAATCCATGCCTTCGCCAGTCAATCATTTTTCTTTGATATATAAATGTAGGTGCATCCCGATCTTGAGCAATGCAGTAGGTCGAAAAATCCTGATTCAACAATATGAAATATTAGTTATAACCATGGTAAATGTTAATAAATGATGAAATAATAAATAGTAAATGGAGTATGATCTTATACACAAAAAAAATGTATTTATTACAAATATCCACAATTTAATTACCTCACTTTCTTCATTGTACCTTTCTCCAACAACTGCTCCCTTTCAATTTGTTTGATGGAGTTCACATCCAAATTCAATCCCAGCACTTTGCATGCATGGCTTGCGCTTCCTAATTTAGGAGAATCACCGACTAATATACACGATGGATTCATATGCCATATATCCTCCACCATGGAACCCTCACGATGTGCTCTTTGTATAACCAAATCCTCCAATGATTTCAAGTGCCTATCCACTATCCACATTGACCTTGTTTATGCGGGTCCTGGGGATTTCAATCTCCTCAACTTGGTGTAGTGTTAACATGCATTGAAAATGTTGGAGTAGATACTTTGCATTTCACATTAGGCTGAGGGAATTTCTCTCTTCCAATACTTTCATATCATCTTCGCTAGTATTATTTTCAATGAAAACCATCTAGAGATCATGACACAAGAAAAATAACATTTTTCAATAAAACATAATACATATTACATTAAGGGTAAAACACATGTCATTAAGTACAATAAAGTAAGAAAAACCTTTTGCATATATATTTATTTCACTTACCTCATGTATTTATCGAGATCATATATAATGTGTTTGACATTGTCAAAGTCGTTTGGGAGAAAAAGAGGTGTAACATACTATAATGAAAACTAAAACCAAATCATTACTTGTTTTTCAAAACTAGAAATAAAATAAAATCTGAAAAATGTATCACGACCAATTATATAAAATATGAATACTAAAATTATTAATTACCTTTATGAAGGTATGCCAATCATGTTTTTACCCCACCAAATTCACCTTTCTTAAGTTAAGATATTCTTTATGTTTGAACAAAGGCACAGTGGGAAAATTAATTCTTGAATGACCTCTTTACATCATTACTTTGTTGCTATTTAATAACCATGGAAGGTTATATAGGTATAGTACTCCATATTATCTATTTGAATATCAAATCACACTTTGCATTGCATGATTAGCTTCATGAATGTCATTATAGGTACTGACATTTTTTTCTTTATCCCTCACATATCTATGATTAGCCATAATGTTTATGTCACATTTTTATATGCATTGTATCAAAAAATTAACTATTTCTATCTCCTCATAGTAAGGAAACCTGATTAGATTAATTGGATAACATTGCATTCCTTGTGGAAACCCATTATTACTACCTTCTGGTGGCGACTTGATGATGAAGCGTAAAAAAACAAAACATTATTTATCAAAATGTGAGTAAAATAAATTGAATAATTAAAATAGAATTTCAAAACATGATTCCATTAACGATACATAAAAAAATGTGTACCTCAAGGATTAATATATTGTATTCCAACTTCCATAGGTGATTTGTCATTCTTCATGGTTTTGATCTAGTCTCTTATTTCCCATTGAAAGATGTTTTTCAATAGTACGATACTTATGGTTCTCAGAGAGGAAGTGTTTATACTCATCAAACACCTCCTTTCAAAGAATTTTGTGGAAATGAGATTTCATCTTAGGACCACAAAATGGAGATCCAAATTTACCCTTTGTTTGAAGACACCGTTGAGAGATGGATTAATGCTGAATTATTAATATACAAAATGATTATTTAGAACAACATGCATTATATCTTCAATTAATTATATATTATTCAAGCATGCAATATGGGCATTACATAACACAAAAATGTGTTAATCTCGGGGCATCATGAATTGTCCATAAAAGTATTCACAGAATTTAAATCTCTTATTCCCAATTGGTTTACGGATGTCATGCATATTGATTCCCTCCCATAAATTTAGTAGATTAACCGATAAAGAGTAGCGATATACATGTTCATATCTTTAAATTGGTACTTACCTAATTGTTTGAAATTACATGGAATTACTACCGTGGTATGTATATATCGTAAATAAATAAATGTCTAAAGATATTATGAAAAAAAAATACAAATGAAAAATTTACATTTGAAAATTAATGTAAACAAATACCGGAACAATCATTGTCAACATTATGTGCTCCCTCTTTATTGACATCAAGGAGGAATATGTGTGTGATAACAAAATAGATACACACTGAGTAAAGACACCAAAAATCTCCAAATGGATTAACATAAATTAGTTTCCAATGAAATCCTAATATTACAAAGTTCAAATACATGAAATTCACGGCCATTTTGCAATGATTTCCCTAAATTCATAACCATTTGCAGGAATTAGAATCATTTTCAATTCTCTTTTTTGCATTGTAATCCATAAAATTTACTATGCTTTGGAACCTGAACATTTGCTACCAACGTGGAATTATGGCATAAAATTTACTATGCTTTGGAACCTGAACATTTGCTACCAACGTGGAATTATGGGAATATTCCAGACAACCTTCTGAGGCACCATTTTTGTTACTTGATCGGTTTGATATCTATTGATACCACATACCAAGAATTTCGTTTTCGACGCATGTTGTCCATAATATATAATATGATCATCAGGACATGCATCTATACTTTGATACTCCATTATAATTTCTTTCATAATTTCATGTAAATATCGATATGTGCGAGATAAAATATTTGACGAGGGTAACATAAATTCATATAACAATCTAAAACATAAAAAATAACTAGTTAATGTAAAGAATAGTAATTGTAAATATTGCATTTTTATTTTACACATTATTTAACACTAAAAAAAGGGGAAAAAGTCAACCTTTATGTATATGTGATGAAACATATTACATACCTTACGATCTATGTCATACAAGTGTTTGACAAATGATTCATAACCTTTAAGTTCACCAACAACAATGTTGATCCAGGTGGATATTGGTGGCCACCCACCTATTCCAACTGACACCTCTTGTTAGTTTTTAGTTCAACACGTCCGCTTGTACTTATTTGTAATTGTGGGTTATACACTTTTGGGGTTGTATGAATCCCTACACATCTTCCAAGTGGATACGGGTGGCCTCCCATCTAATCCAGCTGGCTTATTTTGTATGTTTTCATGTTAGGACATCTTGATGTACTTCCAGGGTCGTTTTGGGGCCCTTAACAGTGTTTTTTTGGCTCACCATAGTCAAACTACAGATAGAGTTATATTTTAATGGTTTAATGTGCATTTCTCTAAAATACCTTTCCAACGGGCTATCACACACCTAAAACTGAGGTCGTATGCAAAAGTTACGACCTCGGAAAGTTGAGGTACCAACTTACCCATATGGGCCCACATAACTTTTGGTGTTTCATCTCCTAGGGTTAGGTTTTTGGATGTCTAGGGTTATGGAATTCATGAGTAATATCAAAAATTCCTCTGGAGCCTCATTGTAATCATTTTTCTCAGACGGATGCATGTAGTAGCCACATCTCTTCTCATAGCTAGCTACCACCATTCAAGAAAGTGTTTTAGTTCTGCAGTTTAACAGTTTCATCCTATTTCATTTATTCAATAGAATATATTGTTCACTAAACATCTTTGTTGTTCTTCATATCTCTGTGTTTATTGTATTCATTCTGTTAATCAGTTCGTTCCACTCCTAAATCCAGATCAGTGGTATCAGAGCAGTCTGATCTTCATTTATTTTTTCTTCGTGCATGTCCTTGACAAGATATGGGTACAAGAAGTTGGGATTTGAACCAATAAGTCATTGCAATATAATTTGTGTCGAGCCCGAAAAAAACCCATGGGAGATGAAAATAAATATGATGGATCAGGGGATCATTTTAAAATGTTGCTCGAGGAAGTCCTTGTGCGACAAAGGAACGAAATGATGGGCAAATTTGCAATGATCCTTCGGTGGCTACCCATAGGAGAAGCATCTTCATCAAGCATCCATGCAACCCCCTTCAAGGTATAGGCAAATTTTTATATTCCATTATTTGAAGGAATGATATATGCGGATGTTGTAGATAAATGGTTGAATTTGCTTGAAGGGTATTTTTCGGTCCATAATTTTTTCAATAAGGAAAGGAATAAATTTTGCACTCCTCAAGGTCGTCCCCCATGTTAAGGACTGGTGGGACACTTACTCTGAGAAAAGGGCCATAGAGGAATATACAATATTTGTGGTCTTCCCTACATGGGATTCCTTCCGGGATGCCATTAAAGAACAATACTACCTTGTTGGAAGCTATGAAGACCAGTACACCAGATGGACCACCTTGCGTCAAGAAAGGGACCAAACAGTACAAGATTTCACCAATATTTTCCATACTGTGTGCACCAAGTTGGGTATCAAAGACTCTGAGTGACATATGGTGCTCAAATACTGCAGTTGTTTTCATAGATACATTCAAACATAAATGGATTTTATGGACATCGCCTCATTGGGTACGACTTATAGATATGTTGTCAAGATCAAGCAGAAATTTAAGCAGAAGAGGCGAGAGTTAGGATATACAAAATCCTCATAGCTGAAGCAGGGTAAAGGCAGCCCCAACCCACATAGAAAGGGATAGAGAAAAAATGGCCACTCTCAGGACAACTAGTCCAAGCCGCAACAAAAGAAGGGAAATGAGAAGATGAGGAAGGACATGGGAAAATGGTGTGAATACCATAAAATACCTTGGCACAACACTAAATAATGTCACTCCAAGAAGTCACTCGTGGTCAAGATGAAGGGTTCCAAGTCATAGGTCGATTCTAATTTTGAATCAAATCCAGAAGGAGGGAAGCGGATTATTGATGTTGAACCCAGTGCCATTGTCACTACCACCAAAGTCCAGCCAAGCGAACTAGAAGAACCAGAGGAGGGGGAATGCATCTTTCACTCATAGATGTGGGTAAAGGGGGCTCTGCTTCATTTCATTGTCGATAGCAACAGTCAGAACAACCTAATATCAGTAGAGGTCATCGATCGATTGGACCTATTGATACAACCCTACACCATTGGCTGGCTTCACCAAGGAAGATATATTCGTGTTAGCCAATAGTGTTGTCTAACCTACGACATCAAGCCCTTCAAAGATGAGGTATTATGTGATATTTCTCCCCTTGAAGTTTGTGACGTTCTTTTAGGACAACCATATTTATGGAAGCATCATGTTGTGTATGAGTCTAGACCCTACAGTTTTATTATTACTTTGGGTAGACAATTTTACAAGATACCAGAGGTAGCACCGCCTACCGTTATTTATTTAATATATTCTAAGCAATGCAACAAGGTCATTTCAAAGACTGGGAATTTCATCTTCTTTTTTATCCGTTCTCACAATAAACATAAGGTCACTACCAAATCCATGGCCTCTACACATAGCCTCTCTTTGCAGCAGAAGCAAGTGGACGTGATCGTGGAAGAGTATAGAGACATCTTCTCCTCACCCACCGGGGTACTGACGCACTACCAAGTCAAGCATCCACTTTATCTAACCCCTGGTGCACCTCTACCTAATGGTCCAGTCTATCACTGTTTGCTGATGTAAAATGACAAAATCAAGCATAAGATCCAAGAGATTCTTCAAAAGGGGCACATCATACCCAGCTCCTCCCCTTGCAGAATCTCGATTGTACTAGTGCAGAAGAAGGATGGGACTTGGCGACTCTGCATTGATTACAAAGCATTAAACAAAATCACAGTCTAAAACCAGAACCCAATTCCCAGGATTGATGACCTTCTTGACCAACTCAAGGGGGCAAAGTTCTTTATCAAGATTGACTTGAATTCTGGTTACCACGAGGTTCCCATTGAACCAACTGATGTCTGGAAGACAACTTTCAAATTTATAGAAGGTCTCTTCGAATGGTTGGCCATGCCCTTTGTCCTAAAAAATGCACTAGCCACTTTCATGTGGTTGATGGATGATGTATTGAGACCCTTCACCAACTATTTTGTGGTGGTATATTTGGATGACATTCTCATCTTCAACAGAACTTGGGAGGAGCACATACGACATGATCAACAGGTTTTGAGCACTTTGCAGCAACACAAGCTATATGCCAACTTGAAAAAATGTTCCTTTGGCATGAACAAGGTCCAATACTTAGGCTACATTATTGATGAGCATGGGGTACATGTCAATCCCACTAATATCCAAGTCATCCATGATTGGCCAGCCCCGACCACACTAAATGAGCTTCAGAGCTTCTTGGGAGTGGCCAATTTCTATCGACGATTCATGTTGGGATTATCCCATATTGCATGGGCCCTCAGCCACATGAAAAAGGGTGGTGGCAGGGAAAAGTTCATGTGGGGGAAGGAACCATAAAGAGAATTTGATGATATGAATCATCGCTTGTGCTCAGCTCCAGTACTCTCCTTTCCTAATCTGCAACAACCATTCGATATTGGTACTGATGCATCTGACTATGTTGTAGGCATAGTTATCACTCAACGCATCCTTCCGGTGGCATACCATAGTGACACACTCTCATATACTATCCAGAAATACAACACCTATGACAAGGAAATGTATTCCATTATACAATCATGTCATCAATGGAAACATTACATTCTAGGAAAGGAGATGATCATCCACACTCATCACAAGCCTCTGCAGTTCATACAAACAAAGGGAAAGTTGCAGAATGACCACCATCAGAAGTGGTCCACCTACCTACAGTAGTTCCACCTCAACATCAAGTATAAGATAGGGAGCACAAATTGTGTCATTGAATGCCTCAGTCGACCTCCTGTGCCTACACTCACCACTGT
>SNQJ01S0252626.1:0-12734 GCA_010110895.2 Picea sitchensis | reverse complement strand
AATTCTTTTAGAATGAACTCATTTCTTGTAGAATACAACTATGAATTAAAACAATTTAGATATTGTCTATAACCATAAAATAGATGCATCTACAAAATACCAAAATAACATGAATGTAGCTTAATCATTCACACAACAACACACAAATCATTCCTAAATACACATAGTTGATGCACAACAAATAAACTAATGAAATAACACAACAACAAGATAAAACACTTATCTTTAAACTAGAGTTGTGCAACCAACTGCTTGGGACAAACGTTCCACCCAACCATAGACTGACTATTCGAAATATCAATACCCAGTCACCCCCAAGTTGAGGCTAGTAATACATAAAAGCGGGTGGTCTCTCAAAGTCCACTCACAACTCATAAAACTCACAAACCATTGATATATTCCTACAACTATCTCGATTTTCCACCAGTTCTCTTCCTCTTGACCCGCCCAACCCAAGGAATGTACTCCTTCATTGATCTTAGTCCCTCAGGTGTCCCATTCATTTATCAGGGTCTCTTTGACACATGTAACCAAAAATATCTCATTTGGGAACTCAGGGGCACATGGTGCTAGGAAAAATACCAACAAACCAACAACAAACACTTGATGTTACAATGCAACTCACACAAGAGTTCACTCTTAAGGGCTAAAAACCTGATTCTTCAATTTCCAGCTCCAAATAGGCTCCAATATGATCCATCTTGCTCTATAATTCACCCTCCATGGTTGCACCATCTCCAAGCTCTCTTTATTTCTCTCTCCTTCCTCCTCATGCACAAAATTTGACTCTCTAAAACTGCTCTCCCAACCCATACAAATTTCCTCCCTTTTGCTTGCCTTTCTTGAATCACACTCTGCCCCAAGCTGATTGTACTAAAACCCCATGTTCATAATAAATTTGGGATATGACTAATCACACCCACCCTCTTACATGTATTCAATGGTTGTTTTTCGAAACATTCAATCATAAATGGGAAGGCTCATATACTAACAACAAATTTAGGAAAATGGCTTGGATTAATATACATGGGTAATTCCCCCTTGGACCCCTCTTGGCCATTATACTAGACACTCCCATATCTTTTGTATTAATTCAATGACCATCTCTTTTACATCACATTTTCATTATTAAAACATAGAAAATACAATTCGCATATTAGATTACTTGGTCATAGCCACACATTATATCTACATAAGCATTAACTAAACTGGGGATTATAGTGGGGATGGTACATGTCCCAACTGATAATTTTGTTGATACTGAGGGGAAGGTAGCCAAATCATGTGGTATCAGAATCTCATCCCTATCCAAAGATTTCCACATGCCTTGATGTACTTGAAATATATGCATACTCATTTCAGAGCCATTGATAAATTATGGAAATTGAAGGCTTCATTTTTCCTTATCTCTATTGTTTCCTGTTCCCATCTTTGTTTACTTCCCTGGAGAGAGTCTCACATAAAAAAAATGATCTTTTCTACACAGTCATGGATGAATTCTTGTATGTTATTGGCCATAAAGGTTGCATTCTTATGAGATTTGACCCATGCATAATGTCAGATCAAAATGATCTTGGGATTATGAAACTGTTCTCTTACCCAGAGGGTGCAACCACAATTTTTCTAGGTAACGAACATATCACTCTTCCACTGGGTCTGGTTGCTAAGAAATGATGTGAATGCCCATAGCTAGATGTTTCCAGAAAAAGGAGTTGGATTCCATTCTAGCTCAAAATCCAGGAGGATTTTATGTTGATAAATTTCACACAACAAGTTTTTATCTTCTTTGTCGCTCTTGTAATATACATGCAAGAAGGTCTTTGGGGAGGGAACCTTATAGGGTTTGCATGCTGCCACTACTCTAAAATGGAACATAAATTATCTCTCATTCAGAAATACTCAATAAAATGGAGAGGGTACTCTACAAGTGAGGATGGATCCCAAGAGGAAGCTCATCTTCCCTTTCTCTTCCTACAAGAGTCTCACTTGGGCGTGTATCTCAAAGGCCTTCTTGGTATATTTCTTCCATTGTTCCAATACATTAATGAATTCCCAATTGCTTGGCCCATATTTTCCTAAGGTTGTAGACATCTTGTCTGCATTCTTCCAGGGGGACCATTCTTTTTTCATAAGTATTAGCCAATATTTTCCATTTATCCAATTGGTCTCTTAGCCAGAAGTCACCCTCAATGTATGTTTGGAATCCAACATCTTCGATAAGGATTCTTGTTTGGGTTTCTTCATTGACCTTCTCAGGAGGAATTACCTCTTATGTTTGATCTCCATGGTCCTTAGTCAAATCTACCTAGGTTTTAGTTTCAATGTTCACTTGCTCAAGAGGAAATACCTATTCTATTTTGTTTTCTTGGTCCTCCATCAAGGTTGGTTCAGTTTGAGTCCCATCATCCACTCATTCTAATAGCATCATTGTTCTCCCAATATCCCCTGTTTCTGTGATCGATGCACTAAATGCTTCTCCAAGATTCTCACAGACTTGGTGTATGAGTCCAACCACTTGGGAAAGACAATCGAGCCCTAACTATTCCTTTTGTAGTTCAACTCTCAATGTTCTCACTTCCTTTTTCAATATTTCATCATTTTTCCTTAAATTGAGGTTTTGTTGTGTAAGGATAGAAATAATGGCCTAAAGATGTTACCTAGAATATGTTGGTGCCTCTTACGCTTGAGAGTCCTCCTCTTAGGTTCTACACCATTACCTTCTTTTACATTCTTCATTGGCCCTTGTGTTGCATAATTCTTGTCCTCTCCTCGTGTTGCAGAAAAATACTTGTTATGGCCTTGTGTTATAGTAGAGTTTGTGTTTTCTCCTGTTGGTTCTTGTTTTTTAGTAGGGGGTTGTTCTTCAATTGGTTCTATTCCTCCTATTGGTTCTTGTGTTTCAGTAGGGGGTTCTTCCCTTGCTAGTTCTGGTGTGGAATCATGTGCTTATTTATCTTTGTCTCTTGTGGATCCCACTTCTCCTATTGGTTCTTGTGTGTCAACAGGGATGTGTATTTCCTTCATTGGTTCTTCTTCTCCTACTAGTTCTTGTGTGTTAGTAGGTATGTTCATTTTAAATGAGGAGCATGTCTTCCTCTAGCTTGGAACATGAACCTTAAAGTATCATTTTGGTTATTCTCTTCCATATGGGTCATGCCTTCCTCTTGGGGAGTGTGATACCTTTAATGATATCAATTTCATGGTCATGGGAGGATTCCTAGTGTTTTTCCTCCCCCTCTGAATGTTGTCATGGACATGTTACGTGTGCTGTAAACTCTTGCATTTCTTCCTTTGGTATTGTAGGTTTCTTTGTAACTGGAGGAGGGAGACCCACAAAATATTCCCATGGACAATTTTCTCGATCCAATGTGTGTTTTACGAGGAGCTTAATATGTTGATATTTTGATGTAACTACATAAGATATTATTTTGTATTTGTATTTGTAAAAGCTCGAGAAGGTTATTTTAATATTATTTTATAAATTATATCAAAATCAATTATTATTTTATTGTTATCCTTATTGTAAAATTCAAAACAACCCCTCTTTGGTTTGCGTATTTTCAGGAGTCAATTATGTGTATAAATAGAGGTCGATTTCCTCTCATTTGTACACACACACAACTCACCTTCTCTTGTGTATTTGGAGCATAGAAAGGAATGTATAGCGTAGGAGGTCTTGGTTTCTTGGTCTTGGACTATTTTTGGAGAGCTATAATGTGACATTGTACTGGTTGAAGGAATCTATACTGAAGAATTGGTTGTTGGGTTTTCTCCTCCACGAGGGTTTCCCAGAATATATCTTGTGTTCTGTGATTATTTATCTTTCAGTGATCCTATTACATGCAATTATTAATGAATGTTAAAGAATATAATTGTAACTTCTAAAATTCTAACATAATATGGATGTGCTGAGAGAGGAAATCACATGGCCATTTATCCCTCTATACATGGTGAGCCATCTTGTTTAAAAAATTTCAAAGGAAAAAAGGAATGTTAACCAACCTTTGGCACCACAAGTGGTTCAACATATTCTAGTGATACCAAAATATTATTTCATAGTGCCCCTCACATATGAAATATTTCTGGATATGGTAAGCAACCTTTTCCCAGAGCAGGGTTAGGGAGTTTCTTGAAAACCCATTCCCTTTGTTAGTCAATACTTCTCCATCAGGCAAGAATTATTCCTTCACGATGGGCAATGCTAATTTTGGGTAAAACCATCATTCTTCATCCTGTTACAACCTTGTTATTGTTGCACTTTTTTCTTCATCCACCATAATTAGCAACCCTCAGACTTGAACCCTGTCATCCTACATACAAAGTATGAATTCTAAAGAAATGTCTTAATTGAATCCCTATAATATTTTGATGTATATTGTCCATCCTACAACCTAAAAAATCCTCCATACTTCATCATCAACTTAGAGAAATCCCACGTCTAGCTCATGGTGAATGATAGAACCACCCATGGATTTCCAAAATAATTTTTCTATTAGAGTTCATGAATTTCACTGGTAGGTTGTATAAGTATTGCAATGTTATGGTGGGGGAAATAATATAAGTTCCTCCTTCACCACCTTTTGAAAATGGAAAGTTGGTGAAGGAAGCAAAATTTCAAGGAAGAATTATTGTGGCTTGTCATTGAGTGGGCATGAAAATTGTGAGGTGGTAGGGATATATGATTTCCTATAATGGGATTGGTGGTTAGACAAGTTGACCACATGCATTTTAAAAGTCATTATTTTGTAGTGATGGTAATTCGTGGGAAATTATTTATGGTGCATGAATGAGTGTTTAGATCATTCAACTCAACTCATTGCTAATTAAATGATGTGAAATGTGTAAAATAGGGGCACTTACCTTTTCATTGCTTACCTCATGTATCGTATATCTTGTTCACATGAGTTGGAATCCTCTCACGAGGTGGCTTGTTGCACTGACAACTCACGTTGTGTCCTTGGTGTCTGCACTAATGATCAATCGCTTGGTACTGTGTTCTTCATAAAGAGTACCACCACATCACCAAGTGTCACTATGTAGGGAGATGTTGCAACATCATAAGCATTTAGGGTGTTGTAGTATCTGATCCCCTTCTTAAATATTCTATAGGTGTTGCAACATCGCGATGTGTTGCAACAACTAGATTTATGTGTCAGTATTGATCATGTGTTGTAGCATCAAGATGTATACTAGAAATGCATTTACCTTTATCGATAAATTTTCAACCTTCGACAGAGTACCACCACATCACTAAGTGTCACTATATATGGATTGGTTTCTCCAAGTGTCACTATGTAGGTAGTTTTTGCAGCATCATAAGTGTCTGGAGTGTTGTAGCAGTCAAACCCTTTCTTAAATATTGTCTGGTGTTTCAACATCACGATGTGTTGCAACAAATAGATTTATGTGTTAGTATTGATCGTGTGTTGTAACATTGGGATTTCTACTTGAAATGCATTTACCTTCATCGATAAATTTTATACCTTCGACAGAGTACCACTAGGTCACCAAGTGTCATGATGTAGGGAGATGTTACAATATATTATGCATCTGGGGTGTTGCAACAAACAATCCCTTTCTTAAATATTCTTTGAGTGTTGCAACATTGCGATGTGTTGCATCAACTAGATTTCTGTGTTAGTATTGATTGTATGTTGTAACATTGGGATTTCTACTTGAAATGCATTTACCTTCATCGATAAAGTTTCTACCTTCGACAGAGTACGACTAGGTCACCAAGTGTCACTATGTAGGAAGATGTTACAATATCTTATGCATCTGGGGAGTTTCAAGAAACGATCCCTTTCTTAAATATTATCTGAGTGTTGCAACATCGTGATGTGTTGCAACGATTGTATTTCTGCGTCAGTATTGATTGTGTGTTGCAACATCAAAATGTCTAATTTAAATGCATTTACCTTCATCGGTAAATTGTCTACCCTTGACAAATTACTGGAACATTGCCAAGTGTCATTATGTAGGGATATTTTGCAGCATCATAAACATCTAGGGTGTTTTAGTAGTCTGTCCCTTTCTTAAATATTCTCTGGGTGTTGTAGCATCTCGATGTGTTGCAACAACTGGATTTCTACGTCAATATTGATCGTGTGTTTTAGCATTGGGATGTCTACTTGAAATGCATTTACCTTTGTCGGTAAATTGTCTACCTTTGACAAAGTATCACCACATCGCCAAGTGTCACTATGTAGGGAGATTTTGCAGTAGTCGGTCACTTTCTTAAATATTCTTCGGGTGTTACAACCGAGATTATTAATGTTTTTTTAATTAATGAAAATTGTGTTGAAACTTCGACGAACTTCTAGGAGTTCGTCGATAGGACGATTAAGTGTTCGTCGATAGTAATACTAGACATTCGTAAACAATAAAACAAGTACGTCAGTTCCTTGTCACTCTTGCTAGGGTGGAAGTACATCCATTTTTTTTTTAGTGTACGATGAGCCTACAGAAAATCTATGACGAAGCATATTTCACTAGTACATTTGGGTCAAATTCCAACGACGCGTTTGATGCAATAGCCACTTTATATTTTTGGGAGAATGACAAACAAAAAACCCCCTCAAATTTCGTTTCACATGACGTCGGTTTTTCGACGCCATAGATATTTTCTCTTTTGCAACATTTCATGAGGACACGTGTCATCTCAGATTTGACTGTACAAACCCCATATAGCCGCCACTACAACGACGCCAGAGACATAGAAATTCCGACATCCCATTTCGTCAGTCTCCACTATGTGGAAGCCATGGGAGAGATGTTATGGATGTCGTAATATCGACGTATGGTAACGTCTCTCAACCGATGTTAAGCTATATATCAATGACATGGATTCCAAGGGGAGCGCCATTATGGATGTCGTAATACCGACATAGGGTAATGTCTCTCAACCAAAGTTAAGCTATATATCAATGACGTGGATTCCATGGGGAGCGAGGTTATGGAATTTGTAATACAGACATATGGTAACTTCTCTCAACCGACGTTAAGCTATATATCAACGACGTGTATTCCATGGGAGTGACGTTATGTATGTCGTAATACCGATGTATGGTAATGTCACTCAACCGACATTAAGCTATATATCAATGACATGTATGCCACATGAGAGAAGTTATGGACGTTGTAATAACGACGACCTGTAGATATTTAAAAAATAATGTCAATTTATTTTTCCTTTTTTGATATTTTTAAATTTTGCAACTAGAAAATGTTAATCTTTAATTTTATCCTATTCATCTATAAAATATTTATTAGATCCTCTAAGTTATATATATCTACTACTAAAGTGCATATTTAGTACAATTTTTTGAGGTGTGGCACTCAAACTTGATGGTGAGATATTTTAAAGCACTTCCATGTTTTGTGATATGGGGATTGTGGGTAACCAAAAATAAAATGATTTTCGAAGAGAAGTCCTTGGAAGATTCTATTGTGGTGCAAAAAATTCAAATCCTCTTTAAATAATGTAGAAAAATCACAAAGAGAGCATCTCACATATTTATTAAGGAGCCTACAATTAATCAATATTATGCATAGGGTTTCTTCGATGGGGCTTGTCAAGGAACCCCAGGTTCATGTTGAGAAAGTGCCATATTATATCTCAACCAACACCATTACTTATTACTAAAATATGGAGTGGGAATATAAACAAATAACAATCGACAACTGACCACTGCCCCATTGACCATCGACGATTGAAAATGCTTCGATGGATTCGACCAACCCCCGACCATCGGTCGTCAGGGATTTCTTATGGCCGAACCAAACTCTTCTCCCTTTCAACTGACATGACCATCGTCCATCGACGATTTCTCTTGGTGAACTTTAACACTTGGAAAAATTTCAACTTTTCTCTGATTGATCTAGACCATTGATATCATCTGTTTTACAACCCCCAAAACGAATATTGGTCATTGATTGCATCAACTTCTTCCAACTCTGTCGATGCATGTCCATCGACCATCAATGTTTTCTCTTGGTGAATTTCCAACACTTCTCTAAACTCACTGATCTAACCATTGGTCGTCGGTGGATTCTGTTGTTGAACCTTACACTTAGAAAATTTTGATCACAATCTAGGTGAATCTAGACAGTCGATGTCCTTCAAATTCCAAATGCCAAAATTGAATCCCAGCCATTGATTTGATCAAGCTTCCCAATGGCTGAAACTTTGTGAATTTTAAATTTATTTAAGTGAATTTCGACTGTCAATCTTGATATCAAAAGATATCTCGACCGTCAATTTACCAAACTGCCTGCAACTCTACATATGACCATTAAAACTTGAATTTCGACCATTTTAGGTCGAATTTTGATCTACAACTTTACTGTTTGGCTCCATGGAACCTCTTAAATAGTTCAGAGTTTTTAAATGTGGTTTTCACTCATGAAATTGGGGATTACTCTCTATTCTTCTATGTTTTCCCCCAACCCATCACAAACAAAATACGCAACAACGAATTTCACTAATTTTCTCTGGTTCAAGCCCATCCAAGCCCGATGTTTGAACTTGATACCATAATGTAATGTCCCCCAACCCAACCGAGGGATATTATGGTGTAGAATACACATAAAAATGAAATTTACATCTAACTAAATAATTCTTTTACAATTAACTCATTTCTTGTAGGTTACAACTATGAATTAAAACAATTTAGATATTGTCTATAACCATAAAATAGATGCATCTACAAAATACCAAAATAACGTGAATGTAGCTTAATCATTCACACAACAACATATAAATCATTCCTAAATACACATAGTTCATGCACAACAAATAAACTCATGAAATAACACAACAAGATAAAACACTTATCTTTAAACTAGAGTTGTGTAACCAACTGCTTGGGACGAACGTTCCACCAAACCATAGAATGATTATTCCAAATATCAATACCCAGTCACCCCCAAGATGAGGCTAGTAATCCACAAGAGAGGGTGGTCTCTCACAGTCCACTCACAACTCATAAAACTCACAACCCATTGATATCTTCCTACAACTATCTTGATTTTGCACTAGCTCTCTTCCTCTTGACCCGCCCAACCCAAGGACTGTACTCCTTCATTGATATTAGTCCCTGACGTGTCCCATTCATTTATTAGGTCTCTCTGACACATGTAACCAAAAATATTTGATATGGGAACTCAGGGGCACATGGTGCTAGGAAAACTACCAACAAACCAACATCAAACACTTGATGTTACAGTGCAACTCACACAAGAGTTCACTCTTCAGGGCTAAAAACCTGGTTCTTCAATTTCCAGTTCCAAATAGGCTCCAATATGCTCCAACTTTCTATAGAATTATCCCTCCATGGTTGAACCATATCCAAGCTCTCTTTCTTGCTCTCTCCTTCCTCCTCATGCAAAATATTTGACTCTCTAAAAATGCTCTCCTAACCCATACGAATTGCCTCCCTTTTGCTTGACTTTCTTGAATCACACTCTTCCCTAAGCTGATTGTACTAAACCCCCATGTTCCCAATAAATTTGGGATATGACTAATCACACACACCCTCTTACATGTATTCAATGATTAGTTTTGGAAACATTCAATCATAAATGGGAAGGCTCATATACAAACAACAAATTTAGGAAAATGGGTTGGATTAATATACATGGGTAATTCCCCCTTGGACCCATTCTTGGCCATTATCCTAGACACTCCCCTCTATTTTGTATTAATTCAATGACCATCTCTTGTCCATGTCCCCTTAGCAATTAGCATCACATTTTCATTATTAAAACATAGAAAATACAATTCGCATATTAGATTACTTGGTCGTAGCCACACATTATATTTACATAAGCATTAATTAAACTGGGGATTATAGTGGGGATGTTACATGTCCCAACTAATAATATTGTTGATACTCAGGGGAAGGTAGCCAAATCATGGGGTATCGAAATCTCATCCCTATCCAATGATTTCCACATGCCTTGATGTACTTGAAATATATGCATACTCATTTTAGAGTCATTGCTAAATTATGGAAATTGAAGGCTTCCTTTTTCCTTATCTCTATTGTTTCCTATTCCCATGTTTGTTTGCTTCCCTGCAGAGAATCTTGCATAAAAAAATTGATGTGTTCTACACAGTCATGGATGAATTCTTGTATGTTATTGGCCATGAAGTCTACATACTTATAAGATTTAACCCATTCATAATGTGAGATGAGAATGATATTGGGATTATGAAACTCTCCTCTTACCCAGAGGTTGCAACCTTAATTATTCTAAGTAACGAACATATCACTCTTCCACTGGGCTTGGTTACTCAGAAATGATGTGAATGTCCATAACTAGATGTTTCCAAAAAAAGGAGTTCGATGCCATTCTAGCTCAAAATCCAGGAGGATTTTATGTTGATAATGTTCACACAACAAGTTTTTATCTTCTTTGTTGCTCTCGTAATATACATGCAAGAAGGTATTTGGGGAGGGAACCTTATAGGGTTTGTATGCTGCCACTACTCTAAAATGGAACATAAATTATCTCTCATTCAGGAATACTGAATAAAATGGAGAGGGTTCTCTACAAGTGAGGATGGATCTCAAGAGGAATCTCATCTGCCCTTTCTCTTCCTACAAGAGTATCACTTGGGCTTGTAGCTCAAAGGCCCTCTTGGATTTTTTCTTCCATTGTTCCCATACATTAATGAATTTCCAATTGCTTGGCCCATATTTTCCTAAGGTTGTAGACATCCTGTTTTCATTCTTCCAGGGGGACTATTCCCTTTTCATAAGTATTAGCCAATATTTTCCATTTATCCAATTGGTATCTTAGCCAGAAGTCACCCTCGGTGTATGTTTGGAATCCAACACCTTCCACAAGGATTCTTGTCTAGGTTTATTCATTGACCTTCTGAGGAGGAATTACCTCTTTTGTCTGATCTCCATGTTCGTCAGTCAAAGATACCTAAGTTTTAGTTTCAACGTTCACTTTCTCAAGAGGCAAGACCTATTCTATTTTGTTTTCTTGGTTCTCCATCAAGGTTGGTTTAGTTTGAGTCCCATCATCCACTCATTCTAGTAGCATCATTGTTCTCCCAGTATCCCATGTTTCTCTGATCGATGCACTAAATTCTTCTCCAATATTCTCACAGACTTTGTGTATGAGTCCAACCACTTGGGAAAGATAATCGAGCCATGACTGTTCCTTTTGTAGTTCAACCCTCAATGTTCTCACTTCCTTTTCCAATATTTCATCATTTTCCCTTAAATTGAGGTTTTGTTGTGTAAGGATAGAAATAGTGGCCTAAATATGTTACCTAGAATATGTTGGTTCCTCTTATGCTTGAGAGTCATCCTTTTAGGTGCTACAACATTCCCTTCTTTTAAAATCTTCATTGGCCCTTGTGTTGCACAATTCTTGTCCTCTCCTCGTGTTGCAGAAAAATACTTATTATGGCCTTGTGTTATAGTAGAGTTTGTGTTTTCTCCTGTTGGTTCTTGTTTTTTAGTAGGGGGTTGTTCTTCAATTGGTTCTATTCCTCCTGTTGGTTCTTGTGTTTTAGTAGGGGCTTCTTCCCTTGCTAGTTCTAGTGTGGAAGCATGTGCTTATTTATCTTTGTCTCATGTGGATCTCACTTCTCCTATTGGTTCTTGTGTGTCAACATGGATGTCTATTTCCTTCATTGATTATTCTTCTCCTACTGGTTCTTGTGTGTTAGTAGGTATGTTCATTTTAGACAAGGAGCATGTCTTCCTCTTCCTTGGAACATGAAACTTAGGTATCATTTTGGTTATTCTCTTCCATATGGGTCTGGCCTTCCTCTTGGGGATGTGATACCTTTAATTATCTCAATTTCATGGTCATGGGAGGATTCATGGTGTTTTTCCTCCCCCTCTAAATGTTGTCATGGACAGGTTCTCTGTGCTGTAAATTCTTGCATTTCTTCCTTTGGTATTGTAGGTTTCTTTGTAACTGGAGGAGGGAGACCCACAAAATATTCCCATGGACGTTTTTCTCGATCCAATGTGTGTTTTACGAGGAGCTTAATATGTTGATATTTTGATGTAACTACACAATATATTCTTTTGTATTTGTATTGGTAAAAGATCGAGAAGGTTATTGTGATATTATTGTATAAATCAAATAGAAATAAATTATTATTTTATTGTTATCCTTATTGTAAAATTGAAAACAACCCCTCTTAGGTTTGTGTATTTTCAGGAGTCAATTATGTGTATAAATAGAGGTCAATTTCCTCTCATTTGCACACACACACAGATCACCTTCTCTTTTGTATTTGGAGCATAGAAAGGAAGGTCTAACACAGGAGGTCTTGGTCTATTTGTGGAGAGCTATAATGTGACATTGTACTGGTTGAAAGAATCTATACTGAAGAATTGGTTGTTGGGTTTTCTCCTCCACGAGGGTTTCCCGGGATATATATTGTGTTCTATGATTGTTTATCTTTCAGTGATCCTATTACATGCAATTATTAATTAATTTTAAAGAAGATAACTGTAACTTCTAAAATTCTAACATAATAAGCATGTGATGAGAGAGGAAATCACATGGTCGCTTATCCTTCTAAACACGGTGATCCATCTTCTTTAAAATTTTTGAAAGGAAAAAAGGAATGTTAACTAACCTTTGGCACCACAAGTGGTTCAACAGATTCAGGTGATACCCAAATATTATTCCATAGCGCCCCTCACATATGAGATATTTTTGGATATGGTATGCAACCTTTTCCCAAAGTGGGG
>SNQJ01S0252625.1:310-12734 GCA_010110895.2 Picea sitchensis | reverse complement strand
TTTCATAAGTCTACATTATTTATTTATTTTTGTTTGTTGATTTGTGCGGGACCTGTTGGCTCGCGATTAACCTGTGGCTTGAGAAACCGCGACTCAGGGGCATCTAAGCCGTCAAAATCACCCGGGGATCGCACCCGGCCTGTGCCACACCAACCCTTAACATGGTTGGATTTTTTGTCTCCGCAGGTTTCGAACCGGTGACTTTAACATCATGGAGTGGCTTAACAACACACTCCGTCACCGACTATCCTACACCTCGGGGACTCATAAGTATACATTATTATTCCTACTTGCATTATCAATTAATAACATGATAATGAGGAATATGTTATCAAATATGTAAAATGGTTAATTCATCCCAATTATATGGTTGTGTACAATGAAAAATGGCATCAACAAAAAAATATGTTGGAAATTTTTGGTTTGAATAAGTACCCCATATCCTCAATAGGCTAAAAATGCTATTGGGTATGTTACAAAGGAGGAGGGAGAGGCTAGCATAACAACAATCATTATGTCAGTAGGAGGATCACTCCTTGTTTCAACACCCTAATTGGTATATTGATCATCATATATTGTGACTTATATGTTGTCACAAATGAAACCTCACACCCAATGTGGGATAACACACAAGTAGAGGAGACTTTAAACTCATGGAAACTATTCCAAGATGTTAAATACAACACATTCGACTTTAAACTCATGGATTCAACTATTCCAAGATGTTAAATAAAACACATTCCATTATTTATTAAACTCTTCTATAGTATTCTTTTGTTTCACATTTTACTCTCATCCCAATTTTGATACCATGAGAAAGTGAGAAGACAGATGAGAAAACTAATACAGAGAAAAAAAAATAGAAAACAAAGTAGACACGCACTCATAAGACCGAACGTGAGAATGTGTAGAGTGAATTTGTATTAAGGAAATAATCCAAACATACAACTAAGGGCGTAACCAACAAATCAAGAACAAAAAGTAAAGAATGTATTGGTATAGTTGTCTAAAACAACTTATAGTGTCCAATTAGGAACAATTGGAGGTTATCATTAACAACTACCTATAAAAAAGAGGAGGAATTAGGAACTTTGACAAGTTATACAATTTAGAAATACTAACTAAAAAATAAATCTAAAACAATATAATTCCAAATGTTTGATGATCATATGTGGAGAAACAACAAGTTGCAGACTACTAGAGGATGCCTAGATTCAACAAGTGAGTTCACAACTTTCTTATCCTATGGAACCATAGGCCCTAAACAAATTTACAATAATTCTTTGATCAAAATGATACCATGGGGTTGTGCTGTAATCTTTTTCTTAGATAATTCATCTACTTTTCCTACTGAATCATGACTTTCTTATCCTATGGAACCATAGATTCCAAACAAACTTGCAATATTTCTTTGATCTAAATGTTACAACTAGGTTTTGTCTCAATCTTTTTCTTAGAAAATCCATCTATAGGACCCGCCGCAACATCTTCCTCCCTATGTTGATATTGAAGATATCACAACCTCGGATCCTAAAACATCTATAAAGAACCCATAACCCAATATTTGTGTTGCCCATCCTATGAGCATCTTAACTAAACTACATTAATCTTCATTTCCTTCATATTGCCCTAATATTCCCAAAAATAATTAAAAATAACGCTCATTGATCTTGGTAATTGTTGTTATTGAAAAAAACCTGCACTATCTTCTTGATCTATATAGTGAAAAATTCTTGAGGCCTTGTAAATTTGTAACACAACATGTTCTAGAGAAAACCAATTATAAGATGAGACTTATTCTTTACTAAACGTTTTCTCGGTTAGAAAATGAATTACAAAGAAAGTGCATCTCTACTATGAACTTTCCATGGACATTGTCGCTTGATTTGTTGTTATAGGATTTAATACTTCCTCTCTTATGATTTAATATCCCACTACTAGTGGCCCAATATTTAACATAACTTGATATTACTTGTTAGTACTAGGTTTTTGCACACCTCAACACCTAATTAATGTTAGGTTTTTTGACCCTTTAGATTATTATTGGAATTACATATGTACATGTGTGAGTAATGAGAAATGATGTGTCATCCACTTAGTATATTGGTGGTGAAAAAGTTATGTCAACTTGTGGGAGACATAAATTCCACATATAACCAATTGAGATGATTGTGCCATTATAGATATCTTGATGGGATGTTTTTCATTGGCTATTTAACACCGCAAATGAGCTCTATAAGGTACTATATCCCAAATCACCAAAGTTATATATGCCCATAAAGTGAGTCATACAATAAAATAGCTCCAACCTTTTCCATCTAAAAGTATCAAAATAGATGAAAAATATATTGATTCATTTTTAGATCACTCTTCGTGTAGAGTACTCCCAACATGTCGTAGATCTTTCTAAACTTTTGATTTTGTTGGGAGTACTCAAATGTGAACATGGTATTAGTTTGTCACTAAAATTAGTTTGAAAACCCTGACTTCTCAAAAAGAGAAACAATGTCTCCTTCACAAGGCCTATGAGAGATGTTATAAAATATGTCAACAAAGGAGAAATGGTTGTCAATAATACTTTGAATGGAATATGTTAAAAATATTGGAAGATGGAAAACATTAATTATATACATAATAAGTTAAAACTATTGGAAGATAGCATACATTAGTTATATAAACATAATATGTTAAAACTATTGAAGATGGTATCTAATTATATATATACATATTTAAATGATTATGTAAAAAACACCACATTTGTCCATATTCTTAAGAATTAAATGATAATAATTTTTAGAACATATGTTTTAGGAAAGAAAGGATAACTAAAAAGAGATATGTCTCTACATTACTATTTTTTATTTAAGTGGATAGTTATTAATTACAAAAATATACATTAGTTATTTATACATGATATGTTAAAACTATAGGAAGATAGCATACATTATATATATATATATATATATATATATAAGATGATTATGTAAAAAAACTATTCAACTTTGTCCATATTCTAAATCAAAAGAATTTATAGATGATGACACCCATTCACTAAGACCCAATTGGTCTATCAAACCTTTGGAGGGTAGGCAAGTGATTACTTGTGACTTAGAATTTGTTTCAGGCTCAAAAGTTCTAAGAGTCAAGATCACCATACTTTGTTGAATTAAGAGGTTAGGAAGGTTATAGTGTGATCAATATTTCTCTTGAAATGAGTTAATATGTATAGGCTGGACAATCATGAAAGTTCTTTTCATCTTCAATCTTATTAGTGTCACAGACACACCTTTTCCATCCCAGCATTACGCTTAGGAATTGTTCAATGTCTTATTTCACTATGGAGCTCGTGAGAATTTGTTCTTATCTTACAATGCCATTTTTTTTCTTACATCCAAGCAAACACGTAGATAATTTTGATCTTCTAGATTAGGTTGATTACATCTTTTATAATACCCACTTTTATTTTTCCTAACTCTTTATTCTGCAAAATCATTTCTTCCATTATTCCCCAATACTTTAATAAGATTGGGCTGCCTTTATGCCATCCCTCAGCTGAGTTGGATGGTATATGACTTGATTTTGAAGCAATTAGGTAGCCTCTCTTCCATGTTGTTTAACTTGTTCTATATTAGGTATCTATTCATAGCTATGCTCTCAATAGGGGAGAGGCTATTTTCTATGAGAAGGATAGGATAGGTGTATTTTCTTTAATTTTGATTATAGGTTATAAAATTCTTTTTGTACTTGCTCTATCTTTTCCAGCTAGTGTTCATGAGAGATACTACAACCCAATACTTCACATCTATAAAGAATAACAGGTAACAAGAGTCTCAAAGAGGATTTTATTCTTATCCAACCCAAAGTTCATTGATTTACAATTGTTTCAAGCCCAATGAGATTTTCTTTTCATCACCCAATAATCCTTTTCTCAACGTTATAATTCCAATTGAACTTGTAGTGAATATCAATTCCAATAATATATTTGTATGAATTCATCTCCAAGTTGTTGTTGTCATATACAAAGGTATCATATAAGAGATCTTATTGATTTAATAACAATGACTCATTCCTATCAAAAGATAATAGCCATACCCATATTGGAGCAAAAGTCCTGAGGATTCTTAGTTGAGCCAAGATCATGGGGACTCATTTTCATAAGAATGATATCATCGGCAATAAAGAAGAATATTGATGACTATACCAAGGAGTGTGTATTTCCGACACAACCTACTTTTCCAAACATTCTTCTAAATTACAGAATTTATATGCCAAAGGGTAGGGACAAGGGACAACCTTTGTTTGACTCTCGACATCAGTAGCTAATCTCTCTTTGACCAACCTCATATTTTAAACTTAGTGTTTCATACATCCTTATTGCAACAACCTCAACTGAGAGGCACTTTTATCTCTTCAAACCTATTCCACGTTTTTCGTAGGAACCATGTCAAAAGCTCTCTCTAAAGTCAACAAAACAACAAAAGATTGGTTTTAGCATTGCAAAACTCCTCTCCTGCAGAATTATCCTGCAGAAGGTAAGTGGTCCACGCTTGAATGATATCTCCTAAACCCCGCTCGGACTTTTAGCTTTCATCATGACTTTGTAGCCAAATGCTAATCTTCTTTTCCAAAATGATTCCATAAAGTTTGGCTAAATCGGGCTAATCATAATAATCCTATAATTAGAGGAATGTTTTTATCCCCATTTTTAAAAATAGGAACAATGAGGCTTTATACTGTGTTTTAGGGAAGCCCTCAAGCTGATTGCTAAATTGAAGAGCTTGCATATGTGATGGCCAAGGATTGGCCCTCCTATTTTAAAAAATTCCAGCTTGGTAGCCTTCATTGTCCTTAGTTTTCCCATTTGCGAGCTGCTTAACTCCCAACTCTATGTCATCTAAAGAAAACTTCTTCCTTTGTAGAAACAATAGGAATGGTGTCCATAACATTAGGGGAACTCTAGGAAGACTTTTAAGGTGGGAATTCCAGTCCATTAAGGGAATCCTATTTTCTTTAGTATTGCATTTTAGAATTTGGCTCCAACTTGTTGAGATCCAACTTACATAGCTGTGAAAGTTTCTTGCCTTTATATACATATATCCTTTTTTTTTAATTAGGCTTCATTTATTGATCTTATCAAGTTTAAGGGCTCATTAGAAGCATCATCCCAATGGATTTCTCTAGCAATTTTACATTATTTATGATACCAATGGTTGGTTGTCTTATTATTCTTTTTATGGATCTAGTCCTGTTAATTGAAGTGAAAGGGTAGTTGTAAAATTCATGATAGAGTTCTTCAATGTTGTCCTTATAAGTTAGAGTTTTAATTACTATTTAAATCCTTTAAGAAAATGTCAACTTACTTTTGTCAAAGCACAAATTCTTTGATTTATCATAATTCTCTCAATGGTGCTCCTATGGACGAAAAGTTGAGATAGGTTAAAGGTCTATGATCACGCCATAATATTTAAAAGGTCAAAGTTGTTATTTGGTTAGAACGGAGATATATCAGATATCACAATCTACAACACTACTACCTAGACTATGAATACATGTCATTTGGTTGGAGCTTGGCCACTTCATTACTCCATTGCAAAATTATTAGGTCTTGAGAGCTACAGAGCTTGACTAACTCAAGATCAAACAAATTCTCAATTAGGTCTTGAGAGCTTTTTTTTGTAGCTATTAGATAAAAAACAAGGTCCTCATCTAGTCATAAAGGATTATGGTGGTTGAGTCATCACTTAAAAGGTAGCTTGTTTAGTTGCGCTCCTAACATTAAAGTCTCCTAGTAGAGGATACACTTTCATTTTTCAAATATAAATATCTGTTCTAAATTATTATAGGGATAAAAGATATGTCTTTACATTACTATTTTCATTTAAGTGTATGGTTATCAATTACAAAAACTTGTTATCAATCTTTTTAGTTTATTCTATTTGTAAGTTCCCTTATTAAAGCACTTCAAGAACATTAGAATGAACAATAAACCTACCAATATAAATAGTAAATGCATTAAAAATTGTTACGATAAAAATAAAAAAAAAATAGTTAATTAATGATAAAGATGGAAAAGAAAAACATTTTTAATATATTACATTAAATAATTTCAAAGAAAATTATTTTATCTACTCTTATTAACATTTTATTATATTTAAAATTAATATCTCCAATAATTTATTCTATTTAAAAAACTTGAATTATTCCATTAAAAAACTTTAAATATAAAAAAATACAAAATTTCAAAAAAAAAAAAATTATAATAAACAGAGAATGCACTTTATTTTTTTTTGATTCACCATACAATATAAACAAAAAACTAACAGTCCACCTTCTATAATTAGAAAAAATAATATAATATAAATGGAATCAAGGTATTTAATGTCGCTGAGATATATGCCATTTCAATAAAACGCTACTACGTTAATTTTAAAGAAAACTCTAATACATATTAGTGATCTTTAAAAAAAAATAGGGTTATTAAAGGAGAGACCAATTGCCTTTGAGGCAATTGTCATAAATACTGATTATGATATCATGAATGATTGTTCAAATCCAATTGTCATAAATATTCGTGAACACACAGAAAATACAAGAAACATCAAAATATATACTAGTGAAAGAAGCTTTGGGGTTTAGAAGGGCCGCTTCCAAATGGAATGTTAGCAACTATGATATGCTGATGCATGCTTTCCAGCATTAATGGAAGTATGATAATTTGTCATTAACTCGGCCTTCCCATTCCCCTTCACCTGCTGCTCCTTCTTTGCTTGTCGACTGGGCGGACATGTTGGAACATGATTGTTGCATTGAGATCCTGCTGCCACCTCCTCAAAAGATGAATCAACACTACTGCTTTTATGTTGTGGTCGCGGTTTTGGAACATCGCGGTTGGGATGACCATTTCGAACTGATTGCGATAAACCTCCTGCAGCTGCAGCCGCTTCAACCGAAGACTGAACAATAATGCCTTTCTCCCTAACCATCGTCCCGGTTTGTGGCAAAGATCATTAAACAAAAAATAGCCAGTCATAAGTAAGGTGAGAACAACAACTAAAAGAGACACATTAGTTTTCATTTTCATGGGCAATGGCGTTATCATTTCACTTTTCTGGCTTAAATAGGATATCCGAGGAACGATAATTTTTGTGCCATAAATAGAATATCAGCGGAATAATCCGTTGGTAAATGATGACGGATGGTTAATAAATATTGGAGATAATGAAAGTTATGAGATAATGAAAGTTATGGCTGAAACACTATGTTTGGCTGATTTGCAGTTGCAATGAACTATTTCATGCATAGAGACAATACCCACAGGCAGGGATAGTATATAAATACATGACGAAGAGGGGAGGAGCGGACGCAGATCCGAGTTTTTAGATCTGAAATGGTCAATGAAGCTGAATATTGAATTGAATTCATATTAATTGTAGCATTGACCATGGAGAGAGTCTTCGTTCGTAAAACAGACGGGAGAGAATATGAGTATACACCGATAGGGGTTGGGACGCCGGACTCAACTTTTCTCCCGCGTTGAATTGACCATTTGGCTTGTTCTCCCGTGTTGAATTGACCATTTGCCTAATGTCAACGTAGAGGAGAGGGTAGATGCGTAGAAATAGGTCTCTACGATATTAAAAAATGTTTCAAGACATATGACTAGAGGTCCTTCACGGAACGGATATATTGCAGAAAGGGCTTAGATGCATTTTTTTTAACAGTTTGTTTCGATATTACCCTTTTATTTTTCACACTAAACTAGTCTCGATATTTTCGCGTTATTAAAAAAGAAAGTTATTAAATTTTTTCACTCTTATTTATGATGTTTTGCAAGGGATTAAATTATTCCACGGGACGTTTCTGGAGGGGGTTGTTAAATTGAACTGAACATGAACAAAGAGCCCAATCTAAGTTTTAAATAAAGGGCAATGAATTTGGTTGATTTTTTTTTATTATTCTATTTTAATATATTAAACACATCTTTGCTAGAAAGAAGCAAATATTTTAATTGTGTTTCTTTTACTATGCATGTATATATACATAATATTTCTGTATCTAAATAGGTAATATTATTTGTATTTATTTTGCAAATATGTTGAAAATAATATTTTACCAATATTTACACATCAAACATTTGATATATAAAAGTGTGTCTAAAAACTTTGTTATAGACGTGATCTATAACATTGTGGGCCCTCATATTAAGTATTTCTAATGTCAATAATCAAGCTTATTAAGGCCAATTCTTGGGAACAATATATAATTAATGCTCAAACCATTTTGAGCATTAACTATATATTGTTAATGCTCAAACCATTTTGAGGATGGTTGTCACCATATTTTATGAATAAAATTAGTATGTCCTTTAATTGGTTTTCATCCTTTATGAGAAGCTTATTGAATCATTTCACATGTCTTTATCTTTATTATGACATATAAAAAATAAATTGGTTATGTTTGTATCCCCTCTAGTAGAGTGAAAAGTAAATATAAAATAGATTATGCATTACTAGGCTTAGCAAGAATAACATATATGAGTATTAACAATAGGGTATCTTCTGTGTTGCCTCTTCAGATCTAACTTCTTCATTTGAGAAAAATTTCACTTTACCACTGACGTAATGGTACATAGAGGTCGGTGATTTTTCAGACAAACAATGATGGTACCACGATAGAAGGATTTCTTTGATAGCAATGGTTTATTGAAGTTTCAGAAGTTGATTTGGCGTACGTTTCATTCCAGTTGAGGATGTTGATCCTGAAAAAGGCTCATAGAGCGGTTTACATGGCTCACCCAGAGTCACTTAAGATGAGGGCAGACCTTAAACCCTTTATTCTGTAAGGGAATGAAGGCTCTATTATAGTCAACTGTGGCCGATGTCTAGAGAGTGCCAGCAGTAAAGGGCTGAACATAAACATTCGTGATTACTTCAACCACATGCCATTCTCAAATTGAAATGGAAAGTTATTTTGATGGATTTTATGGTTGGATTGCCACCGACTTTTAGCGAGACACGATCCGATTTTTGTAGTAGTAGACACTTCGACTAAGAGTGCTCACTTTATTCCCAGACAAGATGCATATTAGGCACCGGACATACGCAGAGTTTTCTTCATCAGCGAGATTGTGAGGTTACACGGCGTCTGGAAAAGGATTATATCCCATCGAGGATCGACAAGTTTATCGTGGATGATTTTGGACGAGTTTCTAAGGGGCCTTGAGGACCCAACTTAACTTTAGCACCGTATCAACGAGACTACCTGGACAGCATTTAACGAACAAACCAAAACCTTTGGAAGACATGTTGCTTATGACGTGATGGACCAAACAAAAATGTTGAGAATTGCCTTCAGTAGAGTTCGGCTACAATCAACAACAAGCACTGTGAGCACCATTAAGATGGTGCTCTTTGAGTTTCTTGCGGCTACCATGTCTGACGCCCTTGAGTTGGGATCGGGCTTGAGGATATCCCGGGTGGGACCGTAGTTTATCCGGGAAGAAATGGAAGAGAAAAGCAAACCATAAGACAAAGATTAAAGAAGTTTACAGGATCGTATTTAAGAGTTATGTCGATGTAACTTCAAGCTTCTGACCGTGAAGTTACGAGGTCGACATGATCGAGTCTTCGCGGGTTAAAACCCATAAGAGTTCGACTCAAGTTTGAAAGGGAGCTAAACTCTCCCAGAGGTTCGTAGGACCCTTCGAGATTGTGTAGCTCGTGGCCTATAGACTACATTGCCCCGATTTCTTTGAGGCTTATGCACGACATATTTCATGTATCTATTTTGGAGACATTATATTAGTGATCCGCCACATGTGATTGACATGCCCTTGCGTGTATCTGACGAGGGAGCACTCATGCCTGAGCCGGTCCACATATTAGAACATCGCGTTCGACAGTTACAACATCAAACGGTAGATCAGTTCAAGGTCAAGTGGGACAACTATAATCCAAACTCAGCTACCTGTGAGGATGCATATAAGATGCATCAACAATTTCCTTAATTATTTGAAAGATTATATATGTAGATCTATCTATGATACATTTATTTACTAGCATTTATATACTATACAAACTTCGGGACAAAGTTTATACCAAGAGGGGGTGTATGTAACATCTCGCCCTAACACACTGAGAGAACTTATTGAGGGATTCTCCTCACCGCAAGTGATTTGGACTCTTATGATGTTAAAACATTTATCCCGATTATGATGCTATGATAGATGACATGCTGACAAAAGCTATTGACTCAGCTTTTTTGAGTGTGCAGGGTTTGGACCTGAGGATGCGGATGTATCGGAACCCCTGACTCGATTGAGCCGTGGAGAGGCTATTTGGGTTGGATTATTTATCGATATTTCGCCGATTTGATGATATGATGTTGACATGTTCGACATGATTGTTGATAATGCAAAGCCGACGATAGTTTGCTAATCATACTCACATTATGAGTAAAGGGGCCATGATTTTAGAGGTTGAGGAGAGTAATACTCCCGCCATTGCTCCTTACTAGCACTTCATGTGGCTCGAATCAGAGGTTAACGTGACACCTAGTTCGAGATTTTCCACGATGCCGTGAGGGAAGATCGCGATACGCTTCACGATGATTCTAAGGGGTGCGCAATAAGGTGGGGGGCCTTATTCCTTAGAGCCCTAGTCTCCTCACAAGGTTCACCACAGTGTTGACTCCAGGGTTATAGATGTCTACCAATCACCAAGTTGGCAAGGGCACCTTGGAGCACGCAGCATCCCAAGGGCACGTCATGCTAAAGAAACACAAGTTGGCTTAGTGGAATCCTTTGAGCACGTGCAGTATCCTCAAGGCACGTCAGGCAAAAGATATATAACTACTTAGAAATTGGAATACTTTTAAAAGAATAACCAAACATTTTATAATTAGTATTTTAAGAATTAGTACAATTGGATAGATAAGTATATATCCAAAATTCCTTAATTGTGAGACTAAGCTCTAGAAGAAGACTTTTTTAGAATTTCCATGTCTTTCTTATATTGACACTTATTTCAAGGATAATGTAAAAATAATGATTCATATAAGTTTATATAAGTTTAGAAAAGTAAAGATGGAGGAAGGTGAAGGTCATGATAGTTGCATTAGTTAAGGTTGGGAATTCCATCAAATTTGATAATGCCAACACCGTAAATATGATTCCATAATTCATATATGTTGTAAGAAGTTATTTTATTGGATTTGTCCTTATAAGTTCCATCAATGTAAGTATATATTTATTTGAACTTTAATCTTTTCCAAACATTAATAAAAATACTGAGGTTTTTTTTTAATATCATAATTTTTAAAAACAAATTATACTTTAAAATAAATATTTACTACTGTATAAAATGAATACATCACCAACTTTGTGATATCTCAATTAATTCTTGGTAATTCAAAGGTTAGCATAAACATATATTAATATAATACAACATACATTTTCTATAATAAACAATGAAAATATATCAAAAGCACATCGTATGCTTGTACTATTTAATGTATTTTCAATATGATGGTTGTTAAATTTTCATATCCAACATTAGAAAATGAAAAAAAAAAAAAACATAATTGACCATTATAGATACCCATAATAAAATGACACATCTACAACATAAATGTCGAAGCAAATAATTTACATATCAATCTTTGTTGTAATCACCTTGATTATCTTCATTGCTTGGCATTATAACATTGTTGTCCTAAAAAATATTCATTGATATCGAATCATGTCTCACGACGAACCACCAATCCCCATCCAATAGAACTCTGGGTAAAAAAAACACTTGGTTGCAATGTTTTGGGAAAACATAGGGCTCATTAGTTTCAACCCACAACTTTTTAGAATTAATACATATTATCCCACTATTAGAATGTTAGTTGTTTGTTAAGGTTAAAAGAATATTAATTTAAATTAATTTTACATTAATATTTAAAAATATGAAAACATTAATAAAATTCAATAAATACAATTACTCAATCATCTTTTTCTTATGTCTCAAGGGGACATCTAAAGGTGGATCCAATGCAAGACATTTTTGATGAGGGATTAATGGTCTATGAAAGTTATAGTTTATTAACAATTTGTCACCAGGAAACAAACTACATATTACATGCACAACTACTTCCTCAAAGGAACAATTTTCACTAAATAATGAGGACTTACAACTAGTTATGGACCTTACAATGTTCCCATGAGTTCATGGATGACCATCGATATATAACATGTTTTTCCTGTTAAATTTTCCAAAAAGATAACTATTCATGCACATACTATACATGGAAATGATATATTTATATTTAACAGTATTTAAGTAATTATATATACTATAAAGAGGACCACAAAATGGCATAAGTTCTACTGATTGTTTGGGAGAAACAAATACTTATGAAAGGAAAAACAACCCAAGATTTG
>SNQJ01S0252623.1:6426-19160 GCA_010110895.2 Picea sitchensis | reverse complement strand
TCCAAAGTTTTTAGAACATTGCAATCAAGAATTTCTCATATAATCAATGAATCAAGAGCTCATAAGAATAAAAGCATATAAGACCAAATCCATCATAACCTTTATAAGATCAGAATAAAACCAGTAAATCTTCATGCTCAAAGTTTAGTAATCAAACAGATCCAAATGCACAATCAAGGTAAGGGTATGCTAAAGGACGCAAGTTTTAAAAATCTTTTGCAGTCATGCGATAAAACAATGGTCAAGTGTCTTTTGGAGAAATCAATAGAAGACGACGCCAGTCCAAATGACGAAAAAGGTATTTTCACACTTTCAGTTGTGAAAATCAAATCGAAACTAAATTGTAATTGTCGCAAAAATGAAACAAATGTCTAGAAGCACAATGCGACGATGATTTGTCATTAACGAGACAAGAGGTGTAGGCAACATTTTTTAAGAGCAATTAAAAAAATGAATTGGCTGCCAACACAACCAATATCCCATCCACTCTTTCAAAATTTATCTTCATCATTGGAACTGATTACTTATTTGCAAATCTTGACAACTCTTCTTCCTCGAGTGGAAAAATAGACATCAATGTTTCATCTAGGTTTTCAGCATGAGAAAATTAATCAAGATCTTCTTGAAAAATTTATTCATAGATCCATCCTTCATTTACTTGTGGGATGATAAAACAATTAAAATTGCTAATTATATCTTCATCCTCTTTAGCAGCAGTGTCATGACTATTTTCTGTATCAACACAAATACCCTAAGAAACTTCATCACTGGAGGAAATGTTACAATGAGCAAAATTTCCATTCAAATCTTCACCCTCAGAACAAATATCAGTACCAAAATTCTCAAATTATGGGCAGGGATATTATTATTTACCACCTTCAAACAAACCAAGGATATCGTCCTCCTGTAGTGTTTTTAGGAGTCTCTGATATGTCTATTCAAAACCCTGGAATTCTTCTACTTTATCAAACCTCAACAGTCTTGGAGAGTTTCCTTTGCCACCATATTTCCTTGTTACAACAACACATAGTGATCTTACTCAATTATATGCCCTAGTAAGTTCTAGGGCCAATGAAACAGTGGGATTCTCTTGATAATATTGAAAAATAGTATCGAATTCCTCTCTCATTTGTATGTAAAGGCTAACCATGAAATATTTAATGTGGAAGTGTTCCACCAATTGTCCAAAAAATTCATTGTCTTCTTCAATGATTTCCTTGAGTGATTGGTAACTTTGTTCATCATTGTGATGATCATCTTCAAATACTTGTTCCTTAGTTGTGACTTTAACCGAGTTCAAGGAAAATCCCTCTTCCCAAAGGGCTCTCTCAAGTTTTTGAAGATTATCTTTGGGTCTCTGAAATATCTCCCCCCAACACTTGAGGAACTCCCAGACAAAAACAACCATAGAGGGGAATCTCTTTGGAATGCAATAATGTATGAACTAGTCCCTCTGTTTCACATCTAGAGATAAAATAAATAGTCTTACCAACACATTGTGATGTATCACATCCATCTCAAAAGTGTATTTGGAAAAATTTACAACATGCACAATGGCTGAAGATGGATCACCATCGAAATTCAGGAAATCCTCCCACCATCCTGGTGGAAATTTATTTGGATACCAATAGACAAATTCAACATCCAAAGCTTTATACGCTTCATGAATGTGCCACAGAGCCATCCTTCACCACATATAAATTTCAACATGAGAGCTCAATAACAAATTAATTTTTCATACCTTATCACAATGGAGTCACCAGATGAGCTCAAGGCTCATCAAAGATGGAGAGGGTGTCTACCCTCCAGTGGAGTCACCAGATAAACTAGTATGAATTTCATCGAAAGTTGAAAGGGAAATTCCATGTAGTGGATTCGCCAAGAAATCTAGGTAAAGTCTTTGGGATAGAATTTCCAAGTGTCATTATGGGTCAAAAAGGATTCAAAATCCTTCCTGGAAATAACACCAAAAATGTTATTGCATAGTTTGTAGTTTGGGAAAATCCCATCCCAAACAACAAGTGTGTGACACAGCTAAGAACACCTACCATTTTCACCTCAATATATGTCCTCATTTTATTGAAGGACAATTCCAACACAAGGGAGGTTTCCTGGGTGACCCTAGAGGGACTGCGGTGAGAGAAGCAAGGACCTCAAAGAGTACCCATATAGGTCAAGGTCAAGGATGAGAATGATTCTTGGGGGAAAGAGTATTAGGATCGAGTAATGAGTGTGAGGTGGATGGGGGTATGAATTTTGGGCATGGGGCTCTTGACATATCAAGGTATCATATTGTCTCATTTAACGGTGCCTTTGTGGAGGGTGTGTTGCATCCTTAGCTTGTAATGACACATTTTTCCAATCGCTTTTATTATTGTTAATTTATTATGGTCCAAAAAATTGAATGATATGTGCAATGGAAAGTAAAGAGCACCACAATGCCACTTGAATTTAGGAACACATTAAGTTCCATATGCACTAGAAATTAAAAGACACTGCAAATGCATTCCCCCATCAAGCGAGACATTTATTAATTATGTGTTTTATTTTGTAAGGTCATTTTTTTATTGAGAAGTGTTTCATTACTCTCGAGACCTTAGGGATAGCATCTATAAGGATCAGATATGGTTTTTTTATTTTTCTAGCTACAAAACCTCTGGACCTTTAGCCTCTTCTTCCCATTAAATGAGGTACAAGCCCTTCTTGGGGTCAATAAGCTTGAAAACCAAAAAGATGAGGAAACAAAGAGGAGATGTGTGGAAAGTGATAATCATGTGTGGGAATGGTACGATGACCCTTTAAGGATACCCCCTAGTAGCATCCTTTTTTCCAAGGGTGACCCACTTACTAGGAAACCATGTCAACCACCAAGGTGAAATGAGGAAAAAGGTATCATTTCCACATAATCAAGAAATGACTCTTTGCAACATGCTTAAATGCTTCAATTATTAAAATGACACTTACCACGAGACATGACTTGTTACCTCATGAGGAAATACTTGTTGTTATATTTGTCTAGGTTTATCAATAGTATCAATGCCCCCAACATGAGTTGCAGGGGCTAGTGGGTTGTCTGCAACATGACTCGGAGTGGTTGGTGGGTTCCCCCCAACATGAATTGTAGTGGGTGGAAAAATTTCTCTAAAATGACTTGTAGAGGTTGGTTTCATGCTCCTAACATGACTTGCATTGGTTAGTCTCTTTTCTTCTACATGAATCACATAGGTTGTTGACATATGTCTAGTATGACAGGAAGTGAATGAAGTCATGCCTCTGGCATGAATATTAAAGGTTGGTTTCTTTCCCCCAACATGACTAGAAATGGCTGGTTACATATTGCCAACATGAATTTCATAGGTTGGTAATGTCTTTCCAATATGAATAGCAATGATAGGACCGATTCCCCTAGCATGAATCATAAAGGTTGGTGAAAAATATCCAACATGATCCACAAAGGTTGGTGAACTATTTCTATTATGAATTGTAATGAATGGAATTGCACTCCGAACATGACTAAGAGAGGTTGGATTCTTTTCCCCAACATGAATAGCAGAGGCTAGTGATATATCTCCAAGATGAATCATAGAGGTTGGTGAAATATTTTCAGTACGACTTGTAGTGAATGGAATTACACTCCCAACATGATTCACAAAGGTTGATTTCTTGCCACCAACATGAATATCATAGGTTGGTGACTTCTTCTTCTTATTATTACTCTTCCTCTTCCTATTCCTTTCATACTTTTGGTTACTAGTAGCTAGAATTTCACTAGAAGATGGAGAAGGAGGAGTAGGCTTCACGGAAAAAGAAGGTGAAGGATCAACATAAATTTGATTCCCATGAAATAAAGTGCTTATATGATAATAATCAATAGAATTTGGGACATTTGGAGTGGTCCCTAACCAAACTGGTAGTCCAACATTCAACCTAGGAATGTTCAAAGTAGCCAACAAGGGGGCACCAACATTTTCAAAGGAAGGGAAAATGAAAGAATCCCTTTGGGAAGGGGTACCTTGGTTGGTATCCTCAATATATTTATCCATGATATTATTATGCATAGGTTTTCCCCTTGTGGGATTGTTCATATCTAAAAAAGTCTCACACACTTTAGCAAATCGGTGGTATAAAAGCCCACACCTTCTAAGAGGTATCTCCACACTTTCAAGAGAAATACCATGGGTCCTTCCCAACTATCATAATAGTTGGGATATTTCTTTAAATCAACGATATGAAAGAAAAAGTATAGGCACAACCTAATACCAATGATAAAAAGGAGTACTCCACTAAAATGTCCTAAGATAAACATAAAAAATAAACAACTTCTTCAAAACTTCAGCCCAGGTGAATAAGGTCCTGAGTCCAAAGAAATGAAAAAGTGGAAATGGACCTTCTAGAAATTGACACGGGTTGATCAATTCCCAAGAACGATAAAAAAATGAGTGAGAATTAGTTACCTCGACCTCTACATAACATCCCTTCCTAGTTCAAGTAACCCTCGCTTCGTGGGGAACCCTCCAAGGGAATTGAAAGTGTTATGTGATGTCTACCTGAAGTAACATATGAATCCCCTCGCAGTCACCTCTGACATACCTAGGAAAGGATACTAGAGCTACCAACTCACAGTGGGCATCCGAGGGTACAATTGATAATCAGGACCAAACATATGAGTAGGGTACCTAAGCCCGAAGCTCCAAAAGAGCTACCTCACAGGGAGGTGTAGGCACTAACTAAACCCCCATATATGATAAATCCACTATGCTTGGTCAAGTCTCGGATGGGTAATATTTTCAACTCTTCCTCACACGACCTTGTGTTTAACTCTTGCATTAGAGGAGGCTCCTGACTATACCTATATAAAAATTGGATTTTGACACTCCCTAAGCCATACTCCTATGATTTGTTCAATGGACTTGGAGATTTACCTATCCATCCTATTCAAAGGCCCTAACCTTGACTAATTTGTGAACCCTAGAAACAAAGTCTAGTAAATTTTAAATTTAGCATTCATTTTTAGCGACTATTCTTTACTCAAAGAGTATGGAAGTGCAACTGATGTTGTTTGAGAGTATTGAAAAATGAAACTTATAAGAACAATGGAAAATAAAACTTTACACTAATTCTACAATGAAAAAGAGTTTCAAGAAATGAAAATTCATGAACAATATTTCAAATCTTGAAACACAATCTTTTCTCTTTCTGATGCAAAATGCACAAATGCAACTGTGTCCTAGATGTCAAAAGATCAAAAGAAGAAAACAAGAATAATGTTCTTTGTTGTTTTTCTTTTAAATTCTTTTCAATATGAGAATAAAATAAATGCCTATACTAAGATCTTTTTCTTTTTCAAATATGAATGCAGAACAATGCAACATAGAGAAAGAGACCTAACTAACAACAAACTAGTATTTTTCGTTTTCTTCTTCTTTCTACTAAATAAAAAGATAAACAAAATATGATACATGTCTAAGCCTTCTGGCGTGTACGTGTGTGCTTAAAACTTCTACATGGTGCATATGTATTATTCTAACATTAAAGGACAAATATTATACACCCTAATAACCTAACAAAAACTTGGAAAACCCTAGGTATAAAGCATGGAACTGAAGGCTAATGTTCTAAAAATACTAATTGAAAAAGATAAGATAGAAAGAAAGCCAAAAGTCAAAAGAATAAAAAGTACAAGTCCCTAAATATAACCCAAATAGGAGACCATCCCCAGTATGGTCACAGGTTCTGTTATGGGAAAATTCCCCTATGGCTATGGGTTAAATCCACAACAGATCGAGGACCTTTGAAAATAAAACTTAATCCCATAAATAATTTAATCATAAAATAACTAATTAATCCCTGCAATTATAAACAAAGATTGACCTTGTGTCCTACGTTCGATGTCAATCCATCATTAAAATACTTCTCCAAAGTTATAGCCTCTTCTCTAATTACTTGCACACACTGTAAGGCCTGGATTACAGAACCTCATAAAAATAAATAAATACATAAATAATTTCTAATCTACTTCTTTAATTACTGCTACTTAGTTTAGAATCTTCTTTCTTGATATTCTTCTACCATCATAATAATTGACAGTTTAGCAGCAACAACATACTAACAACATAATAATTAACAACTCTCAACAAAAACATACTATCATAACAACAACATCATACTAACAACATAATAATTAACAACAACATAATGATAACATAAATATAATGATAGAAAAAAATGCATAAGGTTTTTACCTCAACCTGAAGCTCAACCCAAAGCTTAGTTTATTTATCCCTTTCTTGGTTGATGATGTTGATCCTACCCAAACTGAGTATTAACCTCCCAGCCAACTAGGAACAACCTCTCCGCTCCCTAGCTCCAGTAATCCTTGCGGTTTTTTGGACCCCGAGCCCAAAATTCCCAGCAACAACTGTGTCCCTGTGAGAGTCCCCAAGCCAAATTGTTCACTAAAACTCCTTCTTTTAGCCTTTCTTCCTCCTCCTTCTTCCCCCACAAATTTTCTTACCTTCCAAAAACCAAAGATATCCTTCCCCAAGTTCTCCCCTCTCCCTTCTCCTCCTCCCTCGAATCCCTCTCCCTCCTTCCATTTCTCCAACCGCCTTATCCCCCCATTAATTCCTCAACCACCTTATCCCTCTCATTAATTACTTCAACTACCAATTTTAACAATATTATAATAAAGTCTCTGTAAATTTATTTTAATAATTAATTAAATTAATATTTATCATTCATGATAATTAAACAGATAATTAGGGTTCTTACATACACCCACCCTTCAAGAAACTTCATCCCGAAGTTAGAGTAATTTACAATACAAGGGAAATGACACATGGTTCATACATCCACATCAAATAAACAACATCATTAGTAAACAAAAAAAACACTTATACATACTAGTGTACATGTGCAAGGAATGCATGTGTAGCTAGAACATACAAGACTCACGCATGTACTAATGAAAATAATTATTACACCTATAGTAATTCTTGTATGCGTCCAATCCAATCAACAAGACCATTCATTTCATAAAAGATAGTAAACCAATTAAAATGTTCACAAAAACCCTCAATTATAATAATTAGCACAACAAAGTTCATTTAGATAATTGTAGTTCAGTTAAGCAATTATAAATATACATATATACATATTTTCTTTTCAAAAAGGGGGAAAACAATAAATTCTACTATAAGTTGAAATCCCCACACACTCTCAATTATTTCTATTCATCCTTCCTCCCTAACTTACTTCTGTATTCCATCCCTATCCTTCCTCTGCTGGAATATCTTGGAGCGTCAACTATATTGACGTAACTCCAAATAGAACCTGTAAACAAAAGTGTCAACTCTCTTGACAAAGCTTCCCCAATAGGAAACTGACAGTCATCATCACATGTCTAGGGGAGGGTGAGATAACACCGTCCTCCCATGACTCCAAGTTTCATAGGATACAAGGTGGGAAATGCTTCCACCCCTCCTAATAGGAATAGGGTCCACACCGTACCATGGAACATACAGTGGCACTGTGTTGTTGGGAATTTTGTCATCATATATTCAGTTTTAGGAAGTCTCACCACTTGAAAACCTACACTGGTCCATGTACCAACAACTTTAAATGTCAATTTTTTCAATTTAGAAATAGATCACATAATATCCCCATAATTCAAATAACGTTAATCATTCATAGAATTGATATTCTCATAATAGATTTCATAATATCCATCATCATTCAAATAACGTTAAACATTCATAGAATTTGTCATTCACATAATAGTTTGCATAATATCCATCATCATTCAAATAACATTAAACATTCATATAATTTGTCATTCACATAATAGTTTGCATAATATCCATCATCATTAAGATAATGTTAAACATTCATAGAATTTGTCATTCACATAATAGATTTCATAATATTCATCATCATTCAAATAACGTTAAACATTCATAGAATTGACATTCACATAATAGATTCATACATCTTAAAAGTTCAAGTGTATCATTAATAGTTTCATAGTGAATAGAAAATAAAGGTGATTAGACCTTAGGTAATTCTAGTTGTCTAAGTCAAAAGGTGGCATTACATACACCCAACCTTCGAGAAACATATTCCCGAGGTGGTAAAAAAAGTGAGGGATGATCTCATCGTAATGTCTCGGCTTCCTCACAAGTAGCAGATCATGGGATATACTTATTCCACTGGACCTTAACTTGGTGTACCAGATAGTTCCTGAGATTTCAGGCCCTATAGTCTAATATGCATAACAATTCTACCGTGAGGGTTCCCGCGTCTGATACCTTCAATTCCTTCCAATTCAGTGTATGAGATTCATCAACAACATAATGACGTAGAATAGATACATGAATAACATTATGAGTTTTATGCAAGTGGGGTGGAAGTACGAGACGATAGGAAACATGTCCAATTATCTCTTAGATTTTGAACGATCTTATAAATCGAGGTGACATATTTTTCCCCTTCCTTAACTGAATGGTACTATTATTATGCCTGATACGAATGAAAACTTGATATCCCACTTTATAACTTCGGTCAGTCCTATGTGCATCAACATAAATTTTATGTCTATCCCGTGCTTCCTTTAGTCTCTTCCTAATCTAAATCACCTATTCCTCCATCTCTTGAATCAATTCTGGCCCAACTATCACTCGCTCTTCTAACCTTTCCCAACTCAACGATGTTCTACATGGCCTTCCATATAGAGCTTAGTAGGGTGGCATTCCAATGGAGATATGCAAACTGTTATTGCAGGCGAACTCTACCAAAGGTAGGTACTTCTCCCAATGGGTTTGATTATCCATAAAATACATCCTAATCATGTATTCCATAACTTGATTTAGTCTCTCAGGTTTCCCATCTATTTCAGGATGATAGGTTGTGCTTATGTTCAACTGAGTCCCCAACGTTGAATGCAAAATTTTCCAAAACCTAGAAGTGAATCTGGAGTCCCTATCTGAAATGATATTCTTGGGTATCTAGTGAAAATGAATAACCTCACTTACAAACACATGTGCCACATCACTAACATCGTAAGTGTCTCTGACCAAAATAAAATGAGCACTCTTGGTCAACTTATCAACTATCACAAGAATGGCATTGTGTCTATGCGATGTGAACGACAATCCCACAACAAAATCCATAGAAATGACTTCCCATTTGGACATTGGGACATCATGTGATTGTAGGAGACCTGTCAAGTGGTGGTGGTCAGATTTCACTTGTTGACACTCTAGGCACTTGGAAATGAAATGGAATTCATCACACTTCATGCCTACCCAAAAGAAAAACTTCTTCATGTCTGCGTGCATTTTCTTCACACTCAGATGCCCATAAAAAAGTGCTCTATGGGCTTCCTTGAGTATGATGCTTCGAATATCCCCACCTTAGGGGATGTACATCCTTCCTTGATATCTTAATAGTCCATATACTTGGCATTGAGATCCCTTTGAGTGAAGAGATGTTTTAAACTTTCATGGTCCATTTTGAGCTCAAAGTTTTTCCCCACTAGATAGTGCCTCCAAAGTTTCATAGCTAGCATTACAATTGCCAACTCTAAATCATGAGTAGCATAAATTTCCTCATGTTTCTTCAACTTCCTTGACGCATACACTATCACTCCTCCATCCTGCATTATCACGGCCCCCAACCCTTTCTTTGAGGCATCCGTGCAAATTGTGAAGTCTTTTTCCATATCCGACACTTGTAGAATTGGTGCACTAGTTAGTAACCTCTTAAGCTTGATGAATGCACTATCACATTCTTCTGTCCATTCATACTTGACCCCCTTGCGCTTCAAAGTGGTGATGGGTTTCTCTATTTTAGAGAAATTTTAGAGAATCCTTCCACAAATATCTGATAATAACCTGCTATCTCCATGAAGCTTCTTACCTCATGAGCATTTTTCGACACTGGCCATTGTTAGGCGGAAATATTGTCGTTTAATTTGTCAATCCGAGGTTCGTAGGATTACGAAACACATGCACTATATATGCATGAATGAAGTAGAAGTAATCTAATCTAAATTTCTGAAATGAAATTAATCTAGGAAAGCATTGAAAGACTAACTAGGAAAGCAAGAAATTAGTTTAGGAAATAAATACAACATGCGAAGAGTTGAATGACAATTGACATATGTGAGCTCACACAATAATGCTATATCAAATTACATTACAAGAATCAAATGGAAAATCATGAAAGCATGAAAAATGAAAGAATACAAATCAAAGCTAAGAATCCCCTTCTAAGACTTCAAGCTAATCTAAGTCTAATCTCTCCTCCCTCACTCCTCCAAAATGAAGAGAGAACACTCTCTTTTATACATGAGAGTCTTGAAGATAATATAAGAGTCTCATAATTACAGATCCACTATTCTCTCAACCACTTTGCTATTATTAGAAGATATGATCCCTTCAAATCCTCCATACATCTCTCACAAGATATTCCATCAAAATCTCCATGATCTTCTCCTTTGAATATGCTTGAATAATTGTCCCAAATATTCTTCAAATCTTCAAAGCTTGAAGATGAAATTCGAATTTGAGGCTAGGTGGTAATATTTGACTTTGTTGAAATATTCAAATATACATGTACACATCATAAAACTCATCCAACCTTGAGATATAATGAAAATATGTTAATTTCTAATATTTAATCACAAATTCACTTATACTACTAAAATGAATAAAGTGGAAAATAATAATGTGAAACCCAAATGTATTTATGAAAATGGTATGATGGAAGGTTAATGGGACGATGAAATGTAAGGAATAGTGAAGGGAAAGGTGGATGAAAATGTGACATTTCTGAGTCCTAAAATCCATTCCATAATGGCCTTTACCTTTTCTGGGTCCAGAAATATTTCTTCACCGGAAATGATATGACCTAAATAGTGAATTTCTTTCTGGAAGAAAGAACACTTCGACAAATTTCCATACAATGCATTCTCTCTAATGCATGACAACACCACTCGCAAGTGTTCCTCATGTTCTCTTTCATTCTTGGAATAGATGAGGATATCATCCAGAAAGACCTGTACAAAGCGGTCTAAGTACTTTCAGAATACCCCATTCATGAGGCTCATGAATACTGCTAGCGCATTGGTCACACCGAAAGGAACTACAATGAAATCATAATTCCCAAACCGAGTTCGAAATGCAATTTTAGGAATATCGCCTTCCTTAATTCTTAACTGGTGATACCCTGATCGCAAATCAATTTTTGGGAACACCGTTGATCCTTTCATCTGATCAAAGTGTTCATTTATCCATGGCATTGGGTACATATTTTTCACTGTAGCACGGTTCAATTTCCTGTAATCTCTACATAGTCCTAAGGAACCATGCTTCTTCTTCACAAAAATTACTAGTGCACCCCAAGGTGAGACACTAGGCCTTATTAACCCTAAGTCGAGTATCTCTTTCAATTGCATCTGCAACTCACAAAGTTTTGGCACTTTCATCCTATATAGAGTCTTGGAAATTTTCTCCGCACCAGATTTTAGCTCAATGGTAAAATCAAGCTCCCTCTTAGGAGGTAATCCTGGAAACTCTTTCGAAAAAAAATCCTTAATCTCCGACAATACTGGGTACTGATCCAAGGAGGGTCCTTTCCTTTCATTGAATTATTTCACTACATATAATCGACAACTTTTCCTCATGTAACATTTAAACTTCATGGTTGAGATAAAGCATAGAGACACCTTCCTCTGTACACTGTGGATCTCTACTGACCTTCCTTCATCATCGACACAAAGCACCCTTTTTGAGAAAAAATCTACCATATCTCTATGGGATTCTAACCAGTCCATTCCAATTATTAGGTCATACGTCCCTAGAGAAATATCGTACAACTTCAAATATTAGTACACAATCCCAGGTCTACTAGACAATTATCAACGCTAGGTCCTGTTATCACACTAAATTGCCTTTGATCTTTTAGTTTGTTTTCAATCCTTTTTTTTAAGCCTTAGATTTTAAATTTATTTAAAGTCTCATCCCTTTAAATTTTATGTTTGGTAGGACCCCTTAGATGATTAAATTTTTGAGTCTTAGCTCTATTTTGATCCTCAAATTGATTTTTGGTCCTAGAACCATTTTAGCTCATGACTTATTTTGGTCCCCTTCATGACTTGTCCCTAGATCGATCCCTCCCATGATTAGACTGATGTGACACACCTTTCTCCTCAGTCATGATCTAGTAGGCATGCCTCATTCTCCTTGCTTACCTGTCCAATCATTTTTTGAATTGGAAGCATTGCCTACTCATCAAACAGTTCCGTAGCGCCTATTTAGTTCATCATACTTCCACCTCGAGTCATGATTTCCACAACTGATGTCATGTTTCTTGTTTTCAGTTCCTAGAGTTAGTTAAAGATGCCTTCCATATATTTCATTTACGAGCTATGGTAATGGTTTATAATTTTTAAAGGCTCAACAGTGATGCGTTGTGCAAATTCACAAGTTTTGATCAGGTGACAACAAGGCAACCAAATTTGAGACTGAAGTAGGTTTGAGGGCCGAAGTTTTCACAATCTCATCCTGAGATTTCTTTGAATATTCCAATAGGTGTCTAATCCACAGGTATCCCGTGTTTCCTCCTCTGCATATTAATTTTCACAAGAAATTTGCGCTCGGGTGTTGGTGTGCCAAGTTTGCACAGTCGTAAGGGACTTGTCTTTGCATGATATCCTTGTTTTTTTTTTTTTTTTT
>SNQJ01S0252622.1:0-12734 GCA_010110895.2 Picea sitchensis | reverse complement strand
CAAATAATCTGGCTGAAGCATACTCGTTATTATGTGGGCTCACTATAGATATGGAACTTGGGGTCAAAGAGATAACAATATTTGGGGATTCAACGATTATTATCAAGGAAACACTAAACCACTCTAATCATGGGGTGATCAAGCTATAGGGAATCATTGAGCGAGTTCGACAAGTGCTATCTCAATTTGATAGGGATGATCTCTTTCACATTCAAAGAGAATTGAATAGAAAAGAAAATGTCTTGGAAAAATATGCCACCACATTCAAATTAGGAGTTCTAATGGAAAAAAAAAAATATTCCAAGCCACCATCCCCTAGATTTAATTAATGTATATGGACAAAGTTACAATTCAAATCACACAACCAATGGTCATTAATGCAGGTCAAATCCGCTCAACGCTATTGGAGGCTAAAAAATTGATGCATATGGTGGTGGATCATCAAGATCTTATGAGTGCATATCCACATTTATTTCAGTTGGGATTGAAGTTGGTTTATCAAGGCAGAGCTATGGGGTGGGGTAATCAATTTGGGATCATTTTGGATGAGGGTGATGCAAAATTCAGCACAAAAGAGGAAGAAAAGTGGAGCAAGTGCACATGAAAACGAGGTGTGGTAGTGGTTTTGTTTGTAAATGGGCAAGGGAAGGGGGGCATATGAATTGGTAGCATCTTTTCTCAATGATGTGCATGGGAGGTTGGAAATTTGGACTTGTTTTGGTGATGCACTATTGGTAATTCGACCATCAAACTTGTATGGAATTTCATTACTTTGTAGGTTGATTTTCCCCTTTGTAAAATGGATGTTAAGAGTCGGGGAATTTTCCTTGTACCCGTATTTCATCCTAGATTGCTTGGTTTTGGGACCTCTATCTACCGAGTTGGATAAGCTGGATTGAAAGGTCGATTGGTTCACAATGGAAAGTGTTGATCTTCAGAAGATTAAGAAGATTCTATGAAGGCATGAGGAGGTCTCCCTAGGCCAACAACAATGTCATTTTATCCCTTACCTCTAGAGTTGCATAGCTAGAGCACTCCTTTGCATAACATAATGTCAACCAAACAAGCCTTATTTCACCAAAATGCATAATTGACACTTTTGAAGTAGAGTGTGGCATGCTTAGAGTTTTGGTGGCTTCATAGAGGATGGAGAATCTCTCATTGCCATCCAACAATCAAGGAACTCATAGTTTTATTCATGGAGGGGATATTGAGGCAAATACTGTGTTTCAAAACCAAGTGTTAATGGATATAGGAATAGGCTACTAATATAAATACAAGGAGCACAAATATCAAAACAACATGTAGGTTTAATACATTATGTATGTTTTTTAGAGTTCGATGTATTTTGAGACAATTTTATAGGAAAGCGTCATACAAGAACACTTGAAATGTTGGTTTAATGTCTTTTTTTACCATAGATCTGAATATAAAAACATGCTCTATAAGGAGAATCTATGTAACAATAGAAGTACTCGTTGTTTTCCTCAACACAATATAATTTAATATATTAATACAAGTTTAATTCCAATTAAAAAAATATTGTAGAAACATATATGTTTACAACTTTTCCAAACATATTCCACATTTATATAATTTTTTTTAACTTCCCACTTTTTCTTAAATAAAAGGATATAAAATTACTAAAAATGGACAATATTTTACTTTCCTAACCAAAAACATGATATAAACAAGGTATAAAATATCATGCCAATTGAACATTTTTATTCCTTTTAACTCTCGTAAAAGATATAAGTATACTAACAATTGAACACAATTTTCTTTCCTAAGTAGCGTGTGTGTTTTCTTTTGATAAATAAAACAAAATTCTTTTTATACTCATATATTCCCTTGATATGTATGAAAGATTTCATGAAGACCGTTACTCCTTTGAAATAGAAAGTGAAATTTGGATGAGACTCTCGATATAGGTGGGGAGACTGAACCAGGAGTTGCAGCTTTAATGGAGGTCGACCATGTACCTTTAAAGATTTAACTAGAGTATAAGGGTGGGTAAAGGTTAATGTCGGAGACTCGAATGGACCTCCTTAGGTCGTTCTGTGTTTTTTCTCCATGCATTAGGAGCTTTTGTGCTGTAGTGGAGGGTGATTCATAGATACTTTGGATAGTGGAGTTAGTCCTTTAACTAGTACATACTCCTTCCTTGTCTATTTTAGTGGTTAGGATAGCTTTTAATCCTCTGCTAACTTCAATGATTGTTGTAAGAAAGGACTTCATCTCACCTAATGAGCATCCATTCACTGGGAACAAATCGAATACTCCACTAAATTAGGGTTTATGTTTTACATGATGACAGGCCTTGTTCAGGTCACGAAATTCCATACACAAGCAGATGGTTCCTTGATTTTTATTCATGGGAATGGGGTTGGATACCCATTCGGTCAAGGGAGCCGAGTAGATAAATATGGCATTAAGTAGATTCTCTACCTCTGCCTTAATAGTGGGGGCCTTCCTAGGATTAACAGCTCTAAGACGTTGTCGAACGGGTTTAGCATCCGGGTAAGTCCTATTCTCATGTTCGACAATATGGGGGTCGATCCCTAGCATCTCTTCATATGACCAAGGAATATGTCTTAAAATTATTTGAAGAGGTTGGTGTAGATCAGAATCTCTTCTGGTGAACAATCTACACCTGTATTTACGTTTTCAATCTTGTTAGGGGTATGAGAGATATCAATCTAGACGGTGGGAGAAATACTCGCCATATTCCCTTCAGCATAAATTCCATGTGTATCAAGTGGAACTACGGCATGACTAACTATCTCACTTAGGGTAGATCTAAAATTATCTTGCTCAATTTTTTCAAGACTTGGGAGAAAATAAGATCGATGATGCATATCGTCCCAAGGTCTCTCGGAAACATTCATGGCTTCAAGGATGGCTTCGTCTGAAGGCAAAGTATCATCCAAGAAATCATGTGAACAAGATAACGAAGTGGCCCATACGGGCCTGAGAACTGGATCCTCCTTGACCGTCTGCGAGGGAACATGATCTGGATCGGCAGAAGAGTCAACGATAGCTTGATATGAAATCTCTACTGTCGATAGTGGCATAGCCATGCCAACATGCGACTAACCTTCAATCGATGAAGTCGGAGAAGGTAGAGTCCAAGGGTCACTGAAATAAGAAGTGAGGAAAGGGATGGACCTCTCTACTGAATCAGTCGTACTGGACATGGCATGAATGTGGTGAATCGATGTCGAGAATTCGAAAGTACCCATGAGGGAAGAATACATTCTGACAGCGATATTCTTAGTTGTCGGTTGAGAATTGTCAACCACAGGGATCGACGTTCCAATAGATGTGTTCGGTCTAGAGTATGCAAAGGATAACTGGTTGATCGTCACAATCTCCCCCTGATGAGGAAAACAAAGTGAACGGAAAATGGATGATACGACGGTGATCATAGAATAAGTCCAATTGCGACCTAGTAATAGGTTATAATCGAGAGGTGCATCAACTACCTCTAATTCCATTTCTACCGTCTTCCCACCTAAATGGAATGGAAAGGCAGGAAGAATACCATGAGGGTGGAAGGAATGACCATTGAATGTGGTCAACATGGTCAACGACTTTGAAAGGGTTGGAGAACCGATAGCTTTTCAACAGGCTTAGGACATCACACAAGTGGAAACACCTTCATTAACAATCGCTCGTTTGATGGTATATTTAGAATACTCTACGTGGATTTGGAAAGACACATGGTATGGTAAGCGAGGCTTCACGTCCGTGACATCGAACTTGATGATCTTCGAGCCACTGGGTTCTAGAGATCCTAAGGCAGAGAGTAAGGCATTCCTCTGTGATGGACACATCTGGTTTACCTCCAAAGAATACATCGTGCAAGGTGTTTGGCCTAGATCCTCAACAATAGAGTAGTTCTGGATGGCTTTAGAATTAGGGTTATGGGTAGAGCACTTGAATTATCCTTTCGGAATACGAGGTGGTGGCTCTGGTTTCTCGATATGTAAATTCATCTCCGAGGGTGGAGGAGGAGATTCTAGGCTGGTACTAGCTTTTGAAGAGCCATAATCTCAAGAGCGAGTGACTATATCAATTTTTGCGCCGACCATATTGATACAAACATGGTCGTCATCTTGCGATGATGGGTTTTGACTCCCACCAGATGCATTTCCAGTGTTCGAAGAACTCGAGGCTAAGTGTTGGTTGTGAGGAAAAGGATTTGTTAGCATAGCAGGCGGAATATTTCAAAGCCTCGCAGCTTCCGCAAGTTTGGGGCATAAATGTGTAAGGTGATCATTTGTACATAGTTTTCTAGGAAACTTAACCTTATTCTTTTCTTTCGTGCCCTCTCCAGCATTATTGTTTTGTTTTCCATTATTATTCTTTTCCTTGGGTTTATTATTCCCACCTCTACGATTATTTCAACCTTTCTGTTTATTCCCATCTGGTTGTTGGTCACCATTTGGGTTTTTCGATCACTGCACGGAATGTACATCTGTCGATTGGGTGGGTTTGGAGGATCTAGATGAAGCTAGTCCTCCAACAAAATTCGTTGTCGAGTCTGCGGAATTTACATTGGTGGACCCTACAATGCCATTGGCATGGGGCCCAGGACCCAGGACCCTATCTAAGATCATGAGTCGACCGTGGTGCCTCGGGAAGAAGGTGGTATAACATCCCTGACTGAGCATACATCAAATTGAATTGTTGGGCTATAAAAATGGTCTCTTCTTCGCTAAAGACCCCGGAAGTAGCAACGTCCTTTGGAATAGGAGCGTGAAAAGATTTTAAAAACCATTCTAAAAGAAAGCCTAGGGGTATGGGAGTCTTAACTAACCGTCTTCTCCTACGCCATTTCTGGATATGGTCTGAAATATGAGTGTCAGAACCCTGGCGTAAAGTTGACAAAAGTTCAAGGCCAGCATCGTAATGAACAAGTAGTTGAAGATGGTTAAGGAAGGCTAACAGTAACTGTTGAAAAGACCCATATGTTCCCCTAGGTCGCTCAATATACCATTGTGATGCAATCCCGATAAGAGTGCGCTGAAAAAATCATAATCTAATAGAATCGTGATTCAAAGAATTCGATGAGCACCAGAGGTGAAAAGTAGTGACATGATCACTAGGGTCCTCACCATTCTTACCTTCAAACTTTGGAATGTCTGACGGAAGCTTGGTGGGGACAGGGGTCCATGTGGGATCATGACTCATCAGGTTGTTCATTAGTTTAGACAAATCTGGCAAATCAAACATGGCCAGAAAGGGAATACGGGGCTGCAACACCTGACCCCATCCTCCTACAAAATACTGAGTATTAGGAAATGTGTTCCATCCAGGGTTATGGTAAGGACCAGAACCTTGTCTGGAATTAAAATACCCTCCTCTTGGTGGATTCGTGAAAGATGGATTGGGCATCATTCCAGAAGGAATGTTCTGATAAGGGTTATGAAAATTGCCCCTAGTTGGATTAGCTCCAAACTGAGGGTTGTTAAAACTTCCCCCAACTGGATTAGATCCAGGTTGGAAGGTGCCTAAGACATAATACTGACCTCCTCTGGGTGGGAATCCATAGGATTGAAGTGGATTTGTTATGCCAAGAGTATTGGTCGAATTTGACACCAAGGGGATAGGGATATAGGGCGAAACTTGACCGCTAGCTTGGTTGTTCCATCCAGCCATAGAAGGATTAGACTCGGGGTTAGGTAAGGGGACACTTCCTACATTAGGATTCTCTTGGGGAACATGAGAGATACCAAATGGAAAGGGAGTGTAAGGAGGTGTGGTGCCCCCAAGTCCAAGGCTAGCATTATGGCCAACAACTGGGATGTCAGTCGAAGACTGCGAAGTGAAAATTGGCATGCCATAAGAAAATGGACTAGTAGCCATGGGGATGATTTGAACATTGTAACTCAGTGAGTGGTCAAAACCCCCAAAAGGGTTAGAGGCAAGAGACAAATCATTGACTACGGGCCGAGCCATAATATCGGTGTAGGCCTCCGGCACTGTAACTGTAGCGGCTGCAGGTGTCGAAGGAGTGAAATTAACTATAGTGGGATTGGGAGTTGATGACCTCCCATTGTTCTAAAGACTAGACTTGGTACTCATCCTTGTGGGATCACAAGTCTAAAAAGTGGATGTGTGTGTACCACTCCTGATAACTCTATGCCTTTTAGAAGGCAATAGCTCAAAAATCGGTGGTAACTGTAATAACCGACGAGACCTGCGAGGAAGCTGGTCCGACTCCACGACGAATTATGACTCTCAACAAATAAAAATATATCCTAAGGCCAACTAGTAATCAAAGAGCATACCAAAAATTCAAATGTCCAATATGCATGCAAAGGGATAGAGTGGTTGAGTGGCCTCCCTCTCTAAAGAAGGTATGCCTCGACCAAGAGGGACCTAAGACTTCCTACTAAATTTTGGAGGAAACATAATCAGTTATAAGGGCCCTCGTAGGCTTAACAACCAGTCGGTCAGACCCCCCCAGAGAGGTAATCCTCCATAAAGGTTGTGTGTTGTCTGACCCCTATCTGACTCAGGATACAAGTAGAATAATCCCTGCAAGTAACCTATGAGAAACCTAAGTCAAGGAACTAATAAACCATTGTATAAATGATGCACAGGGGAGAAATCATAAGTCCAGATCACCATATGGGCAGGGTAGCAAAGCCGGAAACCTTGAAAGCACCACCTCTCACAGAGGTATGGGCACTAGCAAGATCCCCAAATACAAATAAATCCACAAAAATATCTCTGACGCTAGGTGAGTATCCAGGGGTTATCCCTTCAACTAACTTCGCGTGACCTCATGATTAACTCCGGTGTGAGCGGAGCCTCCTGATATTACCAATTATACAATGGATTTCTCAACTCCCTGTCTCAGACACATAAGTTGATTTAATTGCCTTGGAGAAGTTTACTCACAAAATCCTATTCCAAGGCACTAAATCCTAGGCTAGTTTGTGCACCCTAAAAAATAAAATCGTGACTAATCAATTTTAGTTTAAAGCATAAATTTTATTGGTTGTGATTATTCAAAGAGGTATGGAAATGAAACTCATGGTGTTATGACTCTGCATGAAAATAAAAATAGATATAATGCAAAGCCTAACTTTAACTTTTCAGTGAATGATATGCTAAATAAAAACAATGCAACCTTCAATTTTAACTCTGCAACTCATATGTAAAATGCAATATTTTGCTAAATGTGCTAAGCTAATGATAACTGTTCAAAGAAAAAATACCAACCAATGCAAAATGCCTATTTTTTTTGTATTTTCAATGTATTTAAAAAAAAAATGCATGGACTAATAAGTGACTTGATATATAGCTTCTACTATGTATAAAAGCAATCGCTCGAGTAGAATACCAAGCAGCTAAGTAGACATCCCAACTACCAAGGACAAATCAAAAATGGAAAACAAAGAGAAAGATGCCGCCCAAAAATTCAACTCCAAAAAGGTTTCCTGTCATCCCAGATAATCTCAACAGGTACCACAGAGACCTAAGAAGGCTCAGTGATCCTCAAAACCTACCCAGCAGTCACTAAACCAAGCAAACAAGCAAGGGGGAAGTGGTATATGCTCTTGTTCAAGATAAAAGGGTGTATATACGCTTCTTGTAGTGGGACAACAAGCGTATATATGCTTCTTGTAGTGGGACAGCAAGCGTATACATGCGATTGTCAGGGGAAAAAGGGCGTATATCTTTTAAAACAAGGCTAGGCAAGGTTAAAAGGTTGAAAACTCAAACCCAAAGTGAACAGACTCTGTCCAGTTGTGATACGACAGGAAATACAAAGGAAAAAGAGCAATGTATGAAGGAAAAACACTTCAACCCTTAGAAGTAAGATAACTTCCCCAGTGGAGTCGCCAATTCTGTTACAAGGGAAAAAATCTCTATGGCCAAGGGTAAACCACAACAGAAAAGTATGAATGTAGAAATCAAATCAATTCCATCATGTGCTATATAAACTAATGCGCAATATGAGGAATAAGCCTACCTTGATTCAATCGTTTGATGTCGTTCCACCGTTGAGCATTGTGACCCAAATCTTTACACCTGCAAGAAGTTCTCAACAAACAAGCGATGCAAGTATATAGTGACAGTATATAAAATGAGTTAGTGCATTAGATAACACAATCCATTAATAAACATTACAAACATGCCCATGGATAATAATCATATATTTGCAAGATATCAATAGGACGGGAAAGGAGTATTTTTATTAATAATTGATCAACAAAAGTATCAACATTACAGACTTCTGTGTCGGCACGGTTCGAAACCAAGAAACCAAGTTCCTTCCAACTGGGTCTCCACCACTTCAATCCTCCACCAAAGGCAAGCTCATAGAAAAGAGATAATGGGATCCTCTTGACAATAAGGGAAGAACTTGGGGGCTGAACACTGTGTTCAGACTTGAGGTACAAAGGGATGCAGACTCAATATGAAGTAATTTCTCCATAGTAACTTTGCTCTTAAATTTGAATGCTTTCTCTCTCTTTTTCCATAGCTCGAAATTGTGCTCTTATAGCCTCCAGAATGCAATTGAAGTTCTGAGTCGGAACGTTTCCAGTATATGGAAGGCCAAAGATCAGAGATCATTTGTCGTGACATGGAAACTTGACCTCATTTTGTATTTGCTGGCAAAAATCTCAATATACACGAGCTGTAGTGGAGAAGCAAGTGTATACAAATCTTACAAAGAAGTTAGGAAGCATATATATGGAAAAATATATAATTTTGGCTCTGGATTTATCAAAAAAGGGGTTGATAAGTCTACATAGGGAAATCGAAAAAGGCCATATGTGCAAGATAGGAATGGTGAGGCAAATCTTGCTATAACATTGATGATGGAAGAAAGTGGGTGTGAGAGTCAAATTTGATTCCAGAAACCCTCCCATGTCATTAAGGCATGAGAATAGTCTATCCATGTCAAATTTCATTGCATTCAGAAACAGGTTGAAAAAAATTCAACGTTGATCCCATTCATAGGTCATTGTTGCCTGTGTCTAGTCCTAGTACAATTTCCTTGTAAAATTTGTATAAGATATATGGAGAATGATAATTTTGAAGGTGCTAGGCCTATACCTACACACCATGGCCAAATCACCTCTCATTGGCAGTCTGTGTATTTTGAACTGAAAGTCATGGAGGGGCTAATGGGGATCTTGGGAATAAAAGAAAGGGTCAGCACGGGCACCAAATGGAAAAAAGAGGTGTTAACTATACCAATCCATGAAAGGTAGGCACTAAATGACTTTTGTAAGCAAGGACTTCAGCTCGCCTAATGAGCATCCATTCACTGGGAACAAATCGAATACTCCACTAAATTAGGGTTTATGTTTTACATCATGAATTGATGATGGAAGAAAGTGGGTGTGCGAGTCAAATTTGAGTCCAGAAACCCTCCCATGTCATTAAGGCATGTGAATAGTATATCCATGTCAAATTTCAATTCATTCGGAAACAGTTTGAAAACAATTCAATGTTGGCCCCATTCACAGGTCATTGTTGCCCATGTCTAGTCCTAGTACAATTTCCTTGTAAAATTTGTATAATATATTTGGAGAATGATAATTTTGAAGGTGCTAGGCCTATTCCTACACACCACAACCAGATCACCTCTCATTGACAGTCCGTGTATTTTGAATTGAAATTCATGGAGGGGCTAATGGGGCTCTTGGGAATAAAAGAAAGGGTCAGCATGGGCACCAAATGGAAAAAAGAGGTGTTAACTATACCAACCCATGATAGGTAGGCACTAAATGACTGTTGTAAGCAAGGACTTTAGCTCGCCTAATGAGCATCCATTCACTGGGAACAAATCGAATACTCCACTAGATTAGGGTTTATGTTTTACATCATGAATTGATTATGGAAGAAAGTGGGTGTGCAAGTCAAATTTGAGTCCAGAAACCCTCCCATGTCGTTAAGGCATGAGAATAGTCTATCCATGTCAAATTTCAATGCATTCGGAAACAGTTTAAAAAAATTTCAAAGTTGGCCCCATTCACAGGTCATTGTTGCCCATGTCTAGTCCTAGTACAATTTCCTTGTAAAATTTGTATAAGATATTTGGAGAATTATAATTTTGAAGGTGCTAGGCCTATTCCTACACACCATGGCCAGATCACCTCTCATTTACAGTCCGTGTATTTTGAACTAAAAGTCATGGAGGGGCTAATGGGGCTCTTGGGAATAAAAGAAAGGGTCATCATGGGCACCAAATGGAAAAAAGAGGTGTTATCTATACCAACCCATGAAAGGTAGGCAATAAATGACTTTTGTAAGAAAGGACTTCATCTCACCTAATGATCATCCATTCAATGGGAGCAAATCGAATACTCCACTAAATTAGGGTTTATGTTTTACATGATGAATTGATGATGGAAGAAAGTGGGTGTGCGAGTCAAATTTTAGTCCAGAAACCCTCCCATGTCATTAAGGCATGTGAATAGTCTATCCATGTCAAATTTCAATGCATTCAGAAATAGTTTGAAAAAAATTCAACGTTGGCCCCATTCACAGGTCATTGTTGCCCGTGTCTAGTCCCTAGTACAATTTCCTTGTAAAATTTGTATAAGATATTTGGAGAATGATAATTTTGAAGGTTCTAGGCCTATTCCTACACACCACAGCCATATCACCTCTCATTGACAGTCCATGTATTTTGAACTGAAAGTCATGGAGGGGCTAATGGGGCTCTTGGGAATAAAAGAAAGAGTCAGCATGGGCACCAAATGGAAAAAAGAGGTGTTAAATATACCAACCCATGACAGGTAGGCACTAAATGACTATTGTAAGCAAGGACTTCATCTCGCCTAATGAGCATCCATTCACTGGGAACAAATCGAATACTCCACTAGATTAGGGTTTATGTTTTACATGATGAATTAATGATGGAAGAAAGTGGGTGTGTGATTCAAATTTGAGTCCAGAAACCCTCCCATGTCATTAAGGCATGCGAATAGTCTATCCATGTCAAATTTCAATTCATTCAGAAACAGTTTTAAAAAATTTCAACATTGACCCCATTCACAGGTTATTGTTGCCCGTGTCTAGTCCTAGTACAATTTCCTTGTAAAATTTGTATAAGATATTTGGAGAATGATAATGTTGAAGGTTCTAGGCCTATTCCTACACACCATGGCCATATCAAGTCTCATTGACAGTCCATGCATTGATCCCTTTTATTTTTGGGTTGTTAGTTTTTCTAATTGCACGCACCTTTAGCAGGTGCCATGAAAAATCCCTTTATACCTTTTTGCCAAAATGCCAAGAATACCTAACCTTATTTGTCATTGTGTGCAGGCACTAGCTCAGGGTGTAGGAACTTGGAACTAAAACTTGGATTTCGGGCTAAGTTCTTTAAGTCAAGTCAACTTTTACCATGCCCAAAACCGAGAGCCAACTTAGCTTAAAATGCAAAATTTGGCTCAAAAAACCAAAACTTTTATGAGAAAACCTCGTTTTTCATGAGCTTCTCTTGTTTTCGAGAATAGTTCATTCTCTACTAAACAATGGCAACCATGTGAAGGTGGAATCTCTAATTATGCCTCCCCCCCTCCCTCACATCACTCTCAATTTCCCCATACCCAATATGAAATAATAAAAAACATGTAAAATACTATATTATACAAAATAAAAACATATAAAGATCATCATATAAAACACATACCTGTATATATCATTCATCTTCTTATTCATCAAACTCAACATCGTCCATATCATCTTCATCATGAACATTGTCATTTCCCCAATACCCAATCTATCTAGATTCAACAACTATAATTTAAAATGACACTAAGATTACATGAAAGAAAAAAAAATAAGAGATCTATAGTACAAATGACTCACCACATGTAGGAATATCATTGATCTTATTCTTCATCCAACTCATCATATTATGTATCATCATCTAGTATTTCATAATCATCATCGAATGGATTGGCCATATCAACATCATCATCAGTACTGTCATAATTTTCCATAATATCATCATCAGATATAGTGTCATCGAGAACATTATCATGTACATCATATGGTTGATCAACTTCTTTGACTTCATCATCTGACGATACACGGTCTACCTCCTCATGTTCCTCTGTATCACCTTCTAGTTATTTAATATCATCTTCTTTTGGTACATTATACTTTACAGGCCTTCCTCTTGGATCATATCTAACAACAAACGACCAACCTGGTTTACCGGGAACCTCGCAATAGAATACCTGCTCACATTGGCTTGGAAGAACATAACTTTCTAGACCTAGCTCAAATTTCCTTGTATTAACCATGGTAAAACTATTGTCATGTTGAATAACAGTTCTTTCAAGATCACGTTCATTTATCCGTAAACGATACCATTTGACCTCAAACAGAATTATCTTGAAGGATTTGAGGTCACACTCGATTATATCATCCAAATTTCCATAATATCTATTTTATGTTAGTCTTGGATGTTTGTCACTTCTAGAAGAAACATTAGTTACTTGAAACACTGCAGTTATCCCTGAATTGGTGGTTTTCTTCGTGTCATCCACCCTTTTGATGCAAAATTTTCGACCATTATACCACATAGCTTTGTGGTGCTTCAACTGTAATATTCCTGACAAGCACAAAATAAATTAATAATTAATAAACGTATTTAATCTTAATAAATATTAAAAAATAATACATTAACATTTTGTATAATAACAGAAAGTGCAGGTAAAATTTTATATGCTTACCTGTTTATCTTT
>SNQJ01S0252620.1:0-12734 GCA_010110895.2 Picea sitchensis | reverse complement strand
CATGGTTAACAATGGTCAAACATAATCAACTAGGACCAAACTAGTGTTAAACATAACACATGGTGAGCCATTGAAGAATGTAGCAATTTGAGATAAGTCAACCAAGACAAATGTCACAATGTGACATAACCATTGAGGAATGTTGCAATCCAACACAACCCTTAAGGAATTTCATATTGCAACGTAACTTTATAAGACTCTAAAGAACATTTATAAGATTCTTATTCTTGAATATGCTAATGTTTTTCATTTCATTCATTAAGGTAGAGATATCGATTTCCTAGAGATTTTTTTTAATACACAACCACTGAGGAACATCACAATCTAGCATAACCCTTGGGAATATCACATTGTGACATAACCATCAAAAAACATAGAAAGTCGATATAACTCAACCAAGATGAATATCACAATAGATTTAACCATATTATAAACCTCTTACTATCATAATGTCAGAATGAAACATAACCCTTGATGAACGTTGCAATGCAAAATAACCATTGAGGAATGAAACAAATCAACATAAGTTATCCAATATGAATGTTGTAATGTGACATAAAGTCAATCATGATCAACCATAGTGAACAAGGTCATCTATAGTAAACCATGTACATCATGGTGAACAATAGTCAAACAAACTCGATGAGACCTAACCTTTGAAGATTGTCACAAATGCAACATAACCACTGTGGAATGTAGCAATTTGACATAACTTAGCCAAGATGAGTGTCACAATGTGAAATAATCATTGAGGAACATCAAAATCCAACATAATCCTTGGGGAATGTTGTAAGATGATATAACCATTGAGGAACATATCAAGTTGACATAACTCAATGTCATAATGTGACATAACCATTGAGGAAAATAACAAATTGACATAACTCAACTATGATTCGTTAAACTTACATTATGGGATGCACATTGCTTCTCGATGTCATGGATACTAATATATATTGATCGAAGAGCTATATTGCTTTTATGTAGTGTCTCCTTGTGCCTTCACACTTTTTTTTTGAATTTTTAGCAGGTTCTTTGAATTCATATAAAACATAAATAACAAAGCCAAATGAAAATAACATATACTAGAGCTAAGATAGAAATAATATATGTATACAAACCAACCACCAAATAACCCGAACTAGAAACTATTGAGAAACAAACTAAAAAATCCCAAGAATGTTGAGAAATAAGATTAAACCCAGGGGATGTGAATTATCTTCCCAAGACCCAACCTTCAGATGTTATCACTGAATAATAAAGCCCAAAAACAAAGCCAGGTATGCAGTGTTGATGTTTTGGTAGTTCCAGAATGAAATTTCCTCTAGAAGACCTTTCTTAGATGAAGAGAATATTTCAGAAGTCTAGGAATACCATTAAACAACAAGAAGAATAGCCAGAAGAGAAGTCAATCCACATAGAAAAGATTAAAGTAAAAATAAGATTCACAGAGAAGAAGTCGGCCCAAATAGTTGACATGAAGACTATAAATAAGGAGGACATCTATCTCATTTGGATACACACACAACACACTCTCTCACCGAGGAAAAGGTGTGCAAGTCAGAGGAGGAATATGAGACACAGAGCTGGGGTTTTGGTTATTCTTGGTGGCTACTTTATCTTGTATGCTATCTCTCTAAGGAGGTGCACTCTTCTTGTATTGTGTTGTTGCTGCAAATGTGAGCACTAGAGGTGCACTAGCCTAGTGCTAGGTTTTATATCTTTTTTGCGGCTCTTGAGAGTTGGTGAATGGTTGGACTTTGTGAACATAATCTATCTAAGAAAGGTTGATGGGTTTTTCCCCCATTTGGGGTTTTCCCAGGATAAATCTCTTGTGTACTCTTGTCTATTGTTTATGCTGCTATTACTGTTCAGTTTATGATATAACAGTTAATGTTAAAGGAATAAAATAACACTGGTAACAATATTTCTCTATAAGTAAAGAAAATATAACATGGTTTCAGAGATGGTTACCTTCAGAACAACTTAAAAACTAGAAGGAATATAAGTTGCAGCAGTACCTTGTCGTTGTAGTAACCTTTCCACTGCAACACATTTTCTTTGTCAAGATCGTTGAGCACTAGTTCCATGGCGTTGGGACTATTTTCACCATAGATCAGTTCGCCCTACCCTAGCTCACCCCCTGCAACACTCTGGTTGTAATTCCGTTAAAGATCAGAAATTTGAAATTTATCAGATTTAGGGTTTGTACTGGCGAAAATGTCAACCAATATGAGAGTAGATTGGATGGAGAAAAAGAAGAGAGTACTTCTCATTCTAGATGAGAAAGAGTTATTGGATCAGATGCTACAATTGCAATAATATGGCACATTATGCTGCACGATGTCCTCTTAGACATGAAAAGCGAAAGAAGAAGCACCATGCACATGCAACATATGTTGAAGAGCATAACTCAAAGGATGAAGAGTATGTATTTTAGCCAATGGTGCTTCCAAGCACATGATCAGGGAGTAGGAGAAACTATAGAAGACAACTCAAGTAGGATAGCAACAACTAAACTCAAGGTTTGCATATCAAGTTTAATATTTTATATGTTATATCTTAAATAAGTATTGTAACTAGAATAACGGTATTTAGAGTTCTATTATTTCTATTGCTATCCAATGTTTAGTAACACTCGAATATTATTGGTATGATTTGCAGATCAGTAAATGGTCATGGTTTAGTATTAATAATGCACTTGTTTGCAAGATGAAATTGATATCCTCTAGGAGATGATCTTGGTTATTAACCTTGTTCCAGGGAGGTTATCTTGTAAATTCCATGGAGGTTACCATGGAGATGTTGTTGTTCTTGTCTCTTGTTTCAAGCAGTTCATAGGTGATAGCTCTGAGAGGGAGCCATAATCACGGTTGTAGGAGACAACATATTAGATGGTCTCTAGTCGATACATGGAGCAAACTATCCAGACATAAAGTTGTGTACATGACCGTACACATCCATGTAACGAAGGAAGGAGGATGAAGTCATAACCTTCTGGAAAGAAGGGTACTTTTACAGATACATAATATCTCATATGGAGAAAAATTGTAAGGAGCAGAAGGCTCCGAAGATGACTATATAGATCCCTCTAGTTCAATTGATCACTCTTTAGATTGTCCAGAAGAGTCATTAGAGCTAAAAGGGGCTACCCAGGATTGTTACAGTGACTAGGAATAGACCATCATGGTCCTGTGATACTTTGCAGGATGCAAAGGAGGATACATATATGTGGCATTGATGAGCCATATCATGAGGAGAAGATGGTTCCACCAGTGGCGAGGTAGGCGGCCCCACCAAGTACCAGCTTGGAAGGAGCTAGAGTTCATAGGGATACATCCCTCGGGATTCAGTAATGAGGAACATCTTCCCCAGGACAATTCATAGGAGATCGAACTTCAAAGGAGGTCAACACATGCAGAGGGAGAAGATGACTTCGAATATTTTATAGACTCAGAGGGAGTCAAGCTTTAGAGAGAGCATGCAGAATCAGAGTGAGCCTAATATTAGAGAGATTCGATGGATTAGAGACTTTCATTTAGAAAGTATTCCTCCTCATATTCAGATGGAAGAGAGAGATGTCTTCCAAGACTAAAAAAAAATGCCATGGGTTGAGGAGGCTAGATTGTAGCTTCAGAGACTTCTAGGAGATGTGAGATATCCTGAGAGGATTCCCTTGGTTTAGTAGACTTTGCTACAGTGATAGAGGAGGAAGCTAATCAGAAGGACTATGATACATATCTTTTCCTTGGTTCTGAGACCAAAAGGGAAGTTAATGGTGGCTTCCAAGTTGATCTACAAGATCAAGCATGATATAAATGACAATATAGATATGTACAAAGCTTGATTTGTGTCCATAAGATTCTCCCAACAAGAGGGAGAAGATTATGATGAGACACTTGTTCCAACATCCAGAAGAAGTGTACATAGAGAAACCACAAGATACATGAGAATGAGTCTCATGTCTGCAGATTAAAGAAGTATTTGTATAGGCCTAAAACAGGCACCCAGGGCATGATATGCCAGATCAAACAATTACTTGATGAGCTTGGGAATGGTTTCCCATTGATCCTATATGTGGATGACCTATTTCTTATAGGGGATGAGAAGCTCATAGTTATGTGCAAGAGGGAGCTCGCTTCAGAGTTTGAGATGAATGATCTAGGTCTGATGCATTACTTCTTGGGATTGGAGGTGTGGTAGAGATCAGATGAGATTTTCCTTGGCCAAAGAAAATATACTATGGAGATCCTGCAGAGGTTTAGAATGATGGACTACAAATCCATGACCACACCTATAACAATAAATATGAAGCTCTTGAATGATTCATCTTCAGATTTGGTGATCCCACGATGTATAGATAGTTGATTAGATCCTTTATGTACCTGGTTAACACCAGGCCAAACATATTCTTTACAGTGAATGCCTTGAGTTAGTACATGTTTAAACCTAGATATGTACATTGGATGGAAAAAAAACATATGTTGAGGTACCCATGTGGTACGATTGGATATGGATTGAGATATGTCTCGGGTGGAGATGTGAAGTTGCAGGGGTACACAAACTCTGACTGGGTAGGGAGTGCAGTGGATCAAAAGAGTAATTATAGATGCTACTTCAGTCTAGGATTAGGTATGATCTCATGGTTGAGAAGGAAGCATAAATCAATGGCACTAAGTACAATAGAGGCAGAAGTATATCACAGATAGTGTGGCAAGCTGTGAAGCAGTGTGGCTTTGGAAGTTGCTTGCATGGATATTTGATCTAGAATTGGAGCCAACTTTGATACATTGTGACAATCAAAGTTGTGTGAGGATTTTAGAGAACCCTATATTTCATGACAAATCAAAGCACATAGAGATCAAATACCATTACATCCGAGACATGGTGCAGAGAGGAGCTATAGAGCTCCAGTAAATATCCACATATGAGCAGATAGCAAGCATTCTCACCAAGCCTCTGTCTAGAGTGAAGTATGAGTACTTTAGAGACAAGATTATCATGATTCATATTGTCCACCCTCGTTGAGAGGGAGGTGTGTTGTTTCTTCTCAAGCCAGCTAACCCCTTTGGCCAAGGGTTCCCTAGATCAATCACGTGAGGTGATTGAGGGGGTAATGCACTTCCAGACCTGATGAGAGAAGAAACATCACACTCATAGTCGTGAGGACTATGGGAGTAGCTTCATGCTACTGGATGAGACTATAACTATGGTTGATGACATTGTAGTAGTTGTGTGCTACTAGTTGATTGTTGCATAGTTATAGAGACATCGACTATGACTATGGTTGATGGCATTGTAGTAGTTGTGTGCTACTAGCTGATTGTTGCATATTTATAGAGGCCATGACTATGGCTAATGGCATTGTAGTAGTTGTGTGCTACTAGATGATTGTTGCATAGTCATGGAGATTGCAGACTATGATTATGGTTGATGGCCTGGTAGTAGTTGTGTGCTACTAGTTGATTGTTGTATAGTCACAAAGATCCTAACTATGGCTAATGGCATGGTAGTAGCTTAGTGTTACTAGTTGATTGTTGCATACTTATGGAGATTATTGGACTACATGGTAGTAGTCTTACGACTACTAGTGGATTGCAAATCATGACTATGGTTGATGGCATGGTAGTAGCTTAGTGCTACTAGTTTATTGTTGCATAGTCATGAGAGACTAATGGATAGCATGGTAGTAGCTTTGTGCTACTAGTTTATTGCTATGTAGTTGGGACAACATAGCAGTAGTTGTGTGCTACTTAGAGTGGTTATGTACCACTATATAGTAGTTGTGTACTACTATGGATTGGCGTAGTCATGTTCTACTGGATGGAATTGTAGTAGATGTTTGATACTAGCTGATTGCCATGGAGACTACAAGTTCACATTGGGAGTAACTTAGTGCTACTTGATTTCAAAGAATGCGACAGATGATTCGAGCTATCGATGTAATCATAGTATCTTTGTTCTACTATTTGATTGCAGAGTAGTCTGTGGACTACTAGATGAAGACATCATGGAAATATGCCTCCCTAGCTAAGAGGGAGTGTTGATGTTTTGGTAGTTGCGAGAGGAAATTTCCTATAGAATACCTTTCTTAGATGAAGGGAAGATTCCATAAGTCTAGGAAGACCATTAAACAACAAGAAGAATACCCATAAGAGAAGTCGGCCCACCCACACAGAAAATAATAAAGTAAAAATAAGATTCCCAAAGAAGAAGTCGACCTAGGCAATTGACTTGAAGAATATAAATAAGGAGGATGTCTAGCTCATTTGGATACACACACAACACACTCTCTCAATGAGGAAAAGGTGCACAAGTTAGAGGAGGAAGAGGAGACACATAGTTAGGATTTTAGTTATTCTTGGTGGCTACTTTGTCTTGTGCGCTATCTTTCTAAGGAGCTGCACTCTTCTTGTATTATGTTGTTGTTGCAGATGTGAGCACTAGAGGTGTGCTAGCCTAGTTCTAGGGTTTATATCTTGTCTGTGGCTCTTGAGAGTTGGTGAATTGTTGGACTTTGTGAAAAAACTCTATCTAAGAAAGATTGTTGGGTTTTTCCCCCATTTGGGGTTTTCCGAGGGTAAATCTCTTGTGTACTCTTTTCTATTGTTTATGTTGCTATTACTGTTCAATATATGATATAACAATTAATGTTAAAAGAATAAAATAACACCGGTAACACTATTGCTTTATAAGTAAAGAAAATCTAACATGTAGAACCTATAGAAACCTGAAAAATGCTTCTGAAAGCTTACCACTAAATAACCAAAACCAGAATATGCTAAGAGTGAAACTAAAATGTCCTAAGAATGCTAAGAAAGAAAAATAAGCTCGAGGACTAGGAATTACCTTCCCAATCCCCAACCCTTGGAAACAATCATTGAAGGACAAAGCCCAAAACCAAATCTAGGTGTACAGACCCTAGAGAAATCTAAAAGATGCCTCCTAACAACTAGACTATGGAAAAAATGACCAAGGTAGAAAAGAGAGTCTTACTTGAGCAAGAAGGTCACCGAGCTTCCCAAGAATCATGAAACTAGGAAGGAAGATAGACAGAACAAGAACCTCAGATACCTCCTGCCATGACAAGTAATCCAGGAAACTAAATCAAACCAGGAATCCAGTAAAAAGCATAGAAGTTAACGCTCAAATTCGAGCCATCTATGCTAATATCCCACCTCACATGTAGGGAATAAAACTCAGAACAAATGATAAATTCTACATGCCACATACTGAGGCTTATGTCCTTGCAAACCATTTCTACTTACAATTGTAATCCCTTTGCATGCCAATCCATATGGTTCTTAAATGTGATGCTACATGTCTCCATTCACTATTGGGACATACACATTAGGGGATGTGGATAATATTAAATTCCCCATTTTTTATTAAAATTCATTGTGCTAAATGAGTGGCCTCATTTGCTAATCCATCCATGAGTCGTTAATGTTCTCTTAATACATGAAAATATGAGATCCTAGACAACGGTTGAGCAACTTTGTTGGTTTGAGAGACAATTAAAGCCAACTTATTATCTCTTAGAGATTTATGATGAATCAAGGTTTTAATAATAACTCTAGAATCATCGATTATGATTAACAATTCTATTTTGAAACCAATTACTATAGATAAACCTTGTAGTGGTGCATAAGTTTTAACCTGATTTTTTTGTGGAGACTTCTATTCCCAAGCAAAAGATGTTTCTTGATTTTCATTGAGATAAAAAATGACCCCGCAAGATCTTGCCATCGTAAACATGAATATACTATTAATACAGGATTGCCACCGTAAACATGAATATACTATTAATATGGGAATAAAAATAGTATAAAACACTTTTCATATATAGTAAGTAAGTAATTGTTTATCTCATTATTATAACATCAACTAAACTATTAAATGAGAAAACAAATTTTAAATTATAGATTATAAGAAATAAACCAATTATAAACATAATACATTATTGGTCCCTGCCGTAGGCATAGAGGGACTATAGCGATCGATAAATCGTTAACATAGTATTAGATTGTGCATTGACCAGAAATATTTCTATATTGTGTATTGTTGGAACAAGGGAAGTGAAAACATCGATTTTTATATAATAAAAAGTATCATGTTTGTCAAGATATGATTGGACAATGGATTGGAGGTCTTATTGTCGCCTTCGCTATTCCCAATGTTAAATATGTTGGCATATCCAAAGTATTTGGTAGTATATGGTATTTTTGAATCATATATTTATTATGCATTGGTCGAAGGTGGATTAATCCTAGCATTAGTTCGAATGTTTCCCTTAGCATTTTCTGCTGGGTAGAATACATTCTCTACCATATTGCTATGTGTGATTTTTGCTTTAATGTTGCATGCTTCGAGAGAACAGGATTGGCACACTGCATATTTTCTTAAATGCTTGCATAGGCCTACGCCCTTCGAGGGTCTTGACAATCTTAACTATTTACCTAACAACTCTGGCAGTCTTAAATGTTTATTGTATAGATGCGTTACAATACAATTTCATTCATGGTTGACATCGTTGCTCGAGTGCTCGATCCTTGTTCTCTGCTTCGTTCCATGATTCCAGTTCTTGTTTGATTCAACTTTGCAAAGTTGAGGTCCTGCACTTGCAGTTCGAGCTCTCTGTGGTTGTTCACTGGTTTGTTGTTCTTCAACTTTGCAAGTTGTTGGACCTGTTCTTGTGGTTTGCAGTTTTTTGGGGGCTGAGCTCTTGTCATCCTTTGTTGACAGGTAAGTTTCCCCGTTCTTGTTGTTTTCCAATGGTGGGAGTTCCTGCCTCCAAATTATGTTGCAGACAATCTTTGTCTATGCTCTTAGTTTATGTTCCTGGAAACCATGCGTCTTCATATGCCAGATGTCGCGTCCACAGGTTTTCCGAAAATTGCAATGCAGAGGGATTTATGAAAAGTAGTTGGGAGCTATCAGAAGAGGGAACCATAGGGTGGGGTGTAGACGTAGGGTATGCTTTTATTTTGTGGGTCGGAAAACTACGTCTACTTGTTCTCTTTCTGCTGAGTAAAGTTATGGTTTTATTTATTTGCGTTCTTTCTTCTGTTTGGTTCAGTTTCCAATGTCAGTTTGTTTTCTTCTCATCTGGTATGGGGAATAGGGGGGATTCAAGTTGAGAAGAAGAAGGTTGAAAGATACACACGGGGATTGGTGCGCTATTTTTCTTTCCTTTTTTATTTTGCTACCTTTTATTTTTTTCCCCTGCTTTTCTCTGTTTTGATAGAAACTGGAAGTATGTAGCAAACAACTTGAAAATGACAGTTGAAGAGATGAAAGAAGTAATAGATGTTGAGTCGTATGAAATAGATACACAGTCCATTATACATGACAACATTGACGTGGTTTTGCATAGCAATGGGATTTTTAGATTGGATGCATTCTCGTATACTGTTGGGGATTGCCTTTTCGATACATTCCAGGTTCTATTGCATTTTCGGTATTCGTCGACCGAGCTGCGCAATGGATTGATAGATTATTTCTTGACCTGTTTTAAAAATGGCGATGTTGAGGCTTTGCAGTCCTATGAATACGAACTGGAATATGATTTTCTTCTGCAATTGCATGGAATACATGATGTCGCTACATATTTTTCAAATATGCGGTTGTCTGCATCTCTAGTTCTGCTTGCATAGCAGAGGGGACTTTGGGGATATACATTTTGTATATGGTGGTTGTCTAACTAGCTGAATATATCAGTTGGCATATGGTCATTGACAAGAAAAACAAGATATATACTATTCAACAAAACTACATCTGACAATCCATATTGCATCTTGTTCCATGATGCCAATGCCCTTAGTGGCCATTATGAACCATTGTTGTACATAAAAATGTCCATATGCAATATAGAAGGTCCTCATATTTACTTGTCCGTTATTTGCAAAGACCTTCAATTGCAATGGAAACGGATTTTGCATGGCATAGATTGCCATGGTTTACAGCAGGCAACAAATGTTGTGTCTTGCTGTGGAGATAGTTTGTTCAATGCAATTTGTTGTTTGGTGGCAACGGAGTTCGATGTTCAGTCGCTGCGGCTTTACAATCCCATGTCATAAGCATAGAGTCTTTGTATTTACTAAATCCTCTCACAAAAGATAACTTCAAAGTGAAACAATAAGTTGATATTGAGATGGAACGACTCAGGACCACCGCAAAATGGAAACTGCATTATGATTACCAATCCATACAAACAAATTCATCTATATCAATTCTCTCGCTTAACACACGCAACTTAAATGCACACATGGATGATATACTGAATGACTATGATTTAATGCAATCTGATATTCCGTGCTTGCAGTAAACACACATGACATTATGCATGCAGAACAAACAATTCCCAAATCACAATTGCATATCAAGTTACATTACACATGGGGTGATGATACTGGTGAAAAAACATGTACCAATTTTGGACCATATACATATCGAAGAAAAAAATGTTGAACTGGTGCTTGCAAAATTTTTTTCCCATGAAACAACAGTTGCAATACTCAATTTGTATGTTTCTCACCATGCAACATTATCCAACATAGTACATGTTATTTCCAATGCATTTGGTGATTTCCATTTGAACGGATCCATTGTACTTGTAGGAGACTTCAATATTGACATGCTACAAAATACTGGCAGAACAAAAGAATTGGAAAACTACATGTGAAAATATAGTCTCCGCTTTCTTTTGAACAACATAGGCCATCTGCAAAACTCACTTATTGACCATGTCTGGTCCAATGTGCCCATTCTTCAATACAATATATTTGTCTTAGACACATATTGGTCTGATCACAAACAATTGGTATTGCACTTGACTTATGACATATACATCAAACTTATTGCAAACCCATATTTCTATGTTTCAAAGCATATATGTATCTCTCATTTCTACACATATCATTCTGGTGAGCATACAAACCTTGTTCTACTCAAATTATAAAATATACATTGTGCAAAAAAAAACAAAAAAAAGGTACATCCTCCCAAAAACTATTTGTGACTCTATTCATCTTATTCTATTTTTTTTTTGTATATGTACATAGTAGTTTCCTTTTTCTTAACATCTGAACTTATGTTCATATCCCTTTTGTTTTGTACTTTTGTTGATAGAAACAGAGAGGAAAACTAGAGGGCGCAAAGAACTCCTACCCAAAGATGTAGATGAATCCATGCAGAGGTGCATTCTTTTTCTGCCCGTGTTCCATAGTAAACAGTTTTTCGTTTACTTTCTCTATATTTGTCAAACTTGTTTGCATGTATTTTTATTTTTATTTTTTATTTTTTGAGTCGAGAGGTAGCTACGCTGCACATCCTCCATTCAACAGAAATGTAATGTTGAGCCAGCCAGCCTGTGATTCCACTTGTCAATATGTATATTGCCCAACTATGACTGCTATTTGCAGGACACAGAACACTAGAGGCATAATGTACAACCCGCAAGTGCACAATCCAAATAAGTGACTAAGTATGGAATAAAGGATCTGTGCATGTTTGGTATGTAGTGCTCGTTTCTGGGAGCCCACCAGCCCTGGAGTCTGCTAATTTGGATATCGTGGAAATGACTAGAAGTAGAATGTACAATCGACCAGCTCGCAAATCTGCTTGCCAATTGACAAATGTTGAGCCGACCAACCTGCAAATCCGCTTGCCAATTGACAAATGTTGAGCCGACCAGCCCGCAAATCCGCTTGTCAATTTATTATCATAATTAATTTGCTAGGCACCGGACAATAGAGGCTCGTTTTTAACCCTGTCATCTTGACAATGCGCGATCCAGAAACTGTACATGGTCCATAAAATATCAGCGACCCCGCAAGTCCGCTTGTCAATTTGTATATCGCGGAACTATATGTCCTATTTGTAGAACATGGAACAATAGAGGCCTATTTTTTGACCCCTCCCGCTCGAGAACCCACAAGTATGAAATGCGATATCGATACATGATGTATAAAATCTCATGTCCATACTTTATAAAGGTACATATTTAATTTTGCCTCGTTTCTACACACACTGATCTGGTAACCACAAAGTTGGTGTTGCACATGAATTATGAAATGTGCACTGGGAGTCAGACGGAACCCTTTGCTTTGGCTAGCCAATTTTTACTGCGCCAGCCTGAGAACCCAATTTCTATATGGAGAAAATTGGCCCAATGTACAGCCCGCAAGTATGTATTGCTCGTTTGTGGGAGCATGCCATGCCTGGAATAGAATGTTGAGCCGACCAGCCCGCAAATCCGCTTGTCAATTTATTATCATAACCTATTTGTAAGGCACCGAACAATAGAGCCCCGTTTTTTACCTCGCCAGCTCAAGAACCCGTGATCCAGAAACCATGGATGGTCTATAAAATGTTAGCCACCCCGCAAGTCCGCTTGTCAATTTGTATATCACGGAACTGTGTGCGCTATTTGTAGAACACCGAACAATAGAGGCCTTCTTTTTAGCCCGCCCACCTGAGAACCCGTGATCCTGAATCTATAAAATATCTTGTCCATACTTCATGAAGTACACTTTTAGTTTTGCCTCGTTTCTACACATACTCATATGGTAACCGCAAAGTTGGTGTTGCACATGAATTATGAAATATGCATTGGTAGTCAGACCCAACCCTTTGGTTTGCTTAGCTAAACAATTATGACTCATGATGACTCTCAACAGTTTCACCATGCACTTTCAGATTTGGCCATTCCTTCCTTGCTTTCTCTTTCCCAT
>SNQJ01S0252619.1:0-12734 GCA_010110895.2 Picea sitchensis | reverse complement strand
AAACTTATTTTTCCCTTAACCTTAACAGATATGCTTAGCAAATTGAATCATGCACACTCAATTTCATGAACTTGTCAGTAAACTAAATTGGCACCATTCTGCAAAGTGATTAAATTAAGATAAGTCGCATATGGGAATTCATCCAATCACTGTTATTACATTTTGTCACATTCAGCCAAGTAAATCAGACTAAATCTTGCATATTCCAGTCGTCTCTTAAAGTTGCTCCTGCATCACTTTAAGAAAGCTATTTGAAATTACTCTAATTTCACCTAAACGAGCTGATTAATTGTAATTTAACCTGAGATAGGGGTCTGTGTAAAATGGCCCACCATCTAATTTAACAGTTCAAAGTGGTCCTTAAATCTTTATAACCTAATAAGAAAACAGCACCAAGTGACCCTTACTATTTTTCCTGTTGTTTGAAATCATAATCTCTAAAACCAAACCCCCATACCCTCGCATTATATGACTGCCATACATCTAAATCTTCTTACCGAAAACAATTTGTGTTGTTTTCAGTCTGCCGGTCTGTGGTTTAGAAAGTTGAAGTCCTTGCAGTGATGATGATCCAGGTTCAAAACTCGGTGGGTCCACTCCCCATGATGATACTATTAACCAAAGTTTTTCAAAGTGTGGATCGTCTCAAGGCTGCAACACTAGTTCCATGATAATGCAAGAGATGTCATTAAAGGTGGTCCTAGTGCTTATGCAATCTTCTATGCGGATGAAGCCAGGTGCAAGTCCTCGATGACTTTGGCAGGCTAGATACCCCAGTTGCAACGTTTAGCCAAAGATAGCATGATTGCAAAGCACAACTTATCAAGAGTTTGGTCCCTTTTCCACTCAAAACAGGTTTAAGTTTTTAACTCATAAAAAAAAATTGTTTTTTAGCAGTCCTACATTTTTTCGGAAACAAAGGGATGATGCTTGGTTTGAAGCAAAATTAGGGCATCACTGAAGTAGAGTTCATAATCTGGAGTAGGTTAAACTCAGAAAATATGCATGCCCCACAACGCCTTGAGCAGAATGTACCCATCCTAGGGAAAATAAGCCTTTGACCTCACCAGAAGGAAGGAAAGCATTAACGTGAAACGAAATCCCAACGTAGGGATATGCCACGATAGAAAGATAGTATGTTGACATCACATAGATAACAAGAAGAAGCCAAAGATCACCCACAACAGTACAATAGTTAGATAGTATATAGACATCACATAGATAACAACAAGAAGCCAGAGATCACCCACAACAGTACGATAGTATGTAGACATCGCGTAGATAACAACAAGAAGCCAAAGATGGCCACAAGGCAAGCCAAAAATGGCCCACAAGGCATGACACCAAAACCACTGCCGATGCTAATATCAATGTGAGCAAGGATGCAAACCCTAGAGTAAGGTTGAATTGGGGCCAAAAACGACTACCCAGCTATATTCTAAATGGAGCACAATTAGATAGGTTGCAAGTAAAACTGGTGGGACACCGTTCACAGGAATGCAGAGTAATTCAAGAGCAAAAAAACATCAAAGTTTAATGGGAGTATGAATAGCGTCAAAAAAATTAAATCTCTGTCAAAAGATTGTTTTTTGGATTCTGAAAAATAACTAAAGATATGTTACCCGTATGCAGTGGGTCTGGAACGCTGTTTTCTTTTGTCCATTAGGCCCTCAGCGGACGCCCCACCATTTTCCAGAGCTTCTCCCGGAGACATCATTTTTGTTTACTCTCAGGACCCTGCTTTGAATTTTCTGTTGGGTGTTCTAGGGGTTTGCTGGTAGGTTAGCTCAGTGGGTACGAATGTGTTATCAGACTTCGCATCTTGTGAATTAGAGTGGCATTGATCTAATGAACCGTTGATTGATGAGAATAATTAAATTTCATTGCAAATTTGTGAATGCCGGTCCCATGGAGGCACGGAACTTCGCTGGATAAATGTGACCGACCTGTTTTGTTGAAGAGCCCCAAGGTGGTAATGTCTGTAAATACAAACCAAGTAAGATTGGGTAGCTGGTACTGATCGTAACTAATGTGTATGTTCCACAATGGTACGACCCATCGACCTCCTGGTCTGGTTACATGTCAACTTTACAGCGCGTTAAATACAGCACCACCTGCCCATGCCCCGCGTTTTAACCCGAGCGGTCCAAGCCCTAAATCTTACCCCCGAAGGAACACATTTATTTGGAAATATACAAAGTCTAGTGAATGTCATTGGTTTCAAAAAAATAAACTTTCGTAAAATACGTCGCGTGTGTAATAAATTTTTCCTTACAGAATTTGATCGTACACTTGTTTTGATCAATAGATTCGCTATGGAAAACTATAAAAAAAAGTTCAAGTGTTGTAAGGAGCGGAAAAGAAGGAAAAGAAAATGATTTTCACTGCTACGAGGTTAACAATAGTCTATGGGACAAACCGCCTCACACACTGATTTCTGCAGTTCAGCCCTTTTCCTATTCAACTTAATGATGAGCTCCCCCAATTTTTCCAGTGTCCCCTCGCTAAATAAGTTATTCCAAGAGCTAGCTGTCAAGATATTTATATAGTTGTCCCTGTTGTCTTTGAAAACTTCACACTCTAAAATGAAATGTTTTTATGTTTCCACTTTTCCGGAGGTGCAGAACACACACACCATTTCTTCTCAAGCTTCTTTTGGTCTTTTCCAACACTCAGTTTCACAACGGAGTTGATGGGAATTGGTTCTTATTTGGGCAATAAGCATGTTGGCTCTCCAAGGTATATTGGCCCCGATGTACGTTTTTTGATGATGATTGTATATGGGATTAAACTCTTCAATATAATAATATTTCTTTCTCCCGAGCCCTTTATCCCAACTTCGCTTGTGGAACCTATCAATAACAAAAGCCTTTATCCCTTTATTGTTCTTAAGGCACTTGTTCAAGTGGATATCCCATTTACTAAGCCATTTAATATTTTGTCTCATCCACGTCTTCTTTCTTTTGCACAATATGTCATTGAAGACGACCTTAGGCCACCGACTGTCTTCCATTTGCTCAATTTGTTTTAGATACCTTATGAGACACACCATAGCAATTGCTTCAATAGGAGCAGCCCCCATTTCACTCAGCATGATATCATAAGGGACTGAACTTTTAATTTTAAACTTGTTTGTGATCAAGCGTTTTTTAATCTTCTCAATTTGTTTCCACTGTAAGTCAAAGGTGTTGTTGGTCCACACTTCACAACCATATAGAACCATCGGGATCACTAAAAGCCCAAAGAGAGTTTGCATAATCTTCCAATCCCATAGCTCTGCTTCTCTGCATCTATTTTGAAAAGCATAGAACGTTTTCCAACCTCCCAAAGTTCTTTTCTTTCTGCAACCTTCCCAACTTAGATTTCTGTTGAAGTCAACTCCGAGGTATTTGTAATCTGCCACTTCTTCAAGAGTGTTGCCTTCAAAGTAGAACTTATGTTGCCTATGTTTTCTTTTGCTAGAAAAAATTACCACTTTCATCTTGCTAGTATTTACTTGCATTCCCATTGTGCTACAAAAGCGCTCAAGGGAAATTAGGTGTTCTTGCAACCCAAGAGTGGATTTAGCAATTAGAATAAGGTCATCTGCATACAAAAGAAGCCTTATCACAAAATCACCCAAGAGAGCACCATCACCCTCATGTGAGTTTAACCACTCTTCAAGTTTGTCAATATATAAGCCAAAGAGGGTGGGGGACAATGGGCACCCTTGCTTGACCCCAATATCGCTCCTAAAACTTTCGGAGATACCAGCTGACGTTTTGATTTTGACTTTAACCTTCTCATATAGCCTATGGATGGTTGCTATAAGATGTATAGGAACCCCAAGTTCCTCCATTCTATGCCAAAGCTTATCTCTAGGGACCATGTCAAAATCTTTTTTGAAATCGACAAAGCAACAAAAGGCTTCCTCTTTTGTCTCCCATACTTTTTCAATGATGTGCCTTAGAGTTATATCGTGATTAATCGTTGAGTGTTTAGGTTTGAAACATGTTTTCCCTTTGGCACGCTTGTCCCCTTCTTCTGCTCACTTGTTGATTATATTTTCTAGCATACTTCCAAATAACTTCGCAAACAAGGGGTTTATCGTTACGGTCCTATAGTTGGAGGGATTGTTGACATCCCCACTCTTGAAAAGTGGTATTGCTAGGCTCGTTGTCCAATCTGTAGGGAATCTCTGCTGAATGATGTTGTTGAAAATTTTCATAATGCGAGGTGCAAGAGTTTTTGAACCCCACTTTAGATATTTTGCTTGGAGTTCAACTAAATCTTTTGCTTTTCCAACACCCAACTTTTTGACACTCCCCTCAATTTCTTGCACGGTGAAGAGCTTAGTAGTAGTGTTGACCAAGGGAGGAGGGTCCACCTTAGGATCTTGCTCATAAAGTTGCTTTGCATACTCAAACCATTGATAGGTTGTGATATTATTTTCAATTTGTTTCTTTCTCATTTGAAGCTCCTTCCAAAATAAATTGGGGTTATTTTTTCCCCAAGAAGATTAATTCCTCCCTCCTTGAGATCATGAAATTAACTTTCTTCTTTCTTACAATTTGCTTGTAAGCTTTTATGTTTATTTCTTTATGGCTTGACTCTTTCAAAGTTTTCCTTGTTGTTTTGCATTCCTCATCAAACCAAACATTAACCGGAAAGCAGTTTGTTTCAGATTTCCTATTTTTTGCTCTTTTGCATTATGTAAGTGCGCTTTGGATTAAATTTGTTAGCTCGTGGCTATGAAGGCCCTGGGATGGAATTTTCTCCTTGTTAAACAACCTCTTTAGTGTTATCTTGAAGGTATTATAGTTTTTTTGAGTCAACGGAATTCTACCCTTTGAAGGAGGTTGTCGGATGTGCTGATTTTTAGTCCCATGATGTTGTTGATCAACCCAAGTTAGACTTAAATAGATCGGTTTATGATCATATTTCAACTCCCACAGTTGTTCACCAATCAAAACTTCCTCTATTTTCTCATACAAGCCATGTGAGCAAATTGCATAGTCTACTACACTTGCTCCACTGTAGGTATTGCAGGTGAAATTGCCATAATTCACCCATCTAGCCACTCCATTACAAATGACTAAGTCAAATGCCCCACATAAAGTAAGCAGTTGTTCCACAAAAAAGTTGGAGTTTTTGTTGTCCTCTTAAACTCTTGTCCATTGATGATTTCTCTCTTCTGTAAGCCAAATGGGGCTGCAATCTTCCTTACAACGAAGAATATTAGCTTGTTCACATGTTGTCCTAACATTAAAATCACCTACTATAAGGACTTCGCTTAGTTGAGAGTACAATGCAATATCATTTTTTAACGCTGCAAATGGGTATTTGTGGTCAAGCCCTCTACTTTTGTAAGTTTTTGAAACTTGTGGAGCAAAATAACATGTTGCAATCCTGATGATGTTACCATTTTATGATATTTTAAACCAAATGAATTGTTTATTTGAGTCTTCTCTTTCTAACTGAATGAGACGACCTTTTTTTCTCTTCACTAAGACCATGATACCCCGGTGTCCTTTACCATTCTTCGCTGCTTTGTTCCACACTGCCATCTTCACATACTCTTCAAACATAGGTGTCTTGCACCCATCATGCTCATGTGTTTCCAATAAACAAATTATGTCCTTGTTTTCCGTGATAGGTCCTAACCCAGGTCCCTGCCTCCAAGGATAACCTCTGCAATTCCAACAAACTAAACTTAAGGAAACCAGGGAATAATTTGATTGCTATTTGCTTTGGTCTATAAGACTCAAAGTTGAGTCTTCACCCCTATTTGTCCATACTGGCCTTGTTGCATATTTTCCTGCTAACGAAATTGTTGCCTCTTCTTGGCTACCAACTTGTTGTCATGTTTTAGAATGAGGACCGAAAAAGGCAATAACAACTTTTCCTTTGAACAACCATGCCCTTTTGCCCTCGTCTCTTTTTGCCGTAACGTTTAACAACTCTTCCCTTCTTTCCTCTTACTGTCTAATAGTTAAATCTTCGTCTAGAAAAAAGCGAGAGCCTCTCAAGAGTTGCTTCTTGCCTAGGAGAGTTTGCTTGTCACGTATGCTTGACATGATGACTTTTATGGGCCTAGCTCTTTCGCTACTAGGCATGCTTGGCAAATTCGGCCTTGCCAAAGCAACTTGTCCTTCAAAAAATCACTTGCAAGATCGAGAGTACGTTCATTTTTTCCATACTCTCTCACACCTTTGATAATTATGTTTGTTGCTCTACCTTGTCTTTCTTTGTTTTCTCTACCTTGCATGTCGTCCCCTTGGCTATGTGTTTCTTTTTCCATATGAGCAAAATTGCTAATAACTTGTGCCCGAGTTTTAGATTTTTTTGTAGAATCTCTTTTCTCTCCATCCCTTGCTTTCACTCCATGGGTGTATGCTTGTTCACCTATTTTCCCTTCAGCTTTGGGTGTTTTAGAGTTCATCACCTCTCTAATTTCCATCGCGGAATCTTCCCTGATTTGTCCGGCCTCCTTCAAGCCTTGCCATTCAGGGTTTGCTTCCCAAAGGGCTTCTTGCAACATTGTCACTCGCTCTATTAAAACTTTATTGTTTTATGTTAAGTCCCGATTTTCTACTGTCAATAGTTGGATTTGAAGGTCTCTCTCATGCTCTTTGACTTCCAAAATCTCCAATCTCCTCTTGGCATTTAGTAGCTCTTGCACATACAGGTCAGATGACCATGTGAGAGGTGTGGATGTGGGACTGTACAACGCATAATCACCGTTGTCTTTATTTTTGTTGTTGTTACACCTTTGCAAAGGAGGCTTGTTTGAAAGTTTATTACGGAGGGCCAATTTTTTCCTTGTCTGTTCCCATTTTAGACAAGCATCTCTGCGTTTTAAAATACCCTGAAACTGTTTGGCATTGACCCAAACCCACTTCTCTGCTTTACTTGAAGAGGCAATTTTCACTTGACCTAAATGGTTTGTTTCACCCGAGACGGGTACCTCTTGCCCATTTTTTTATGAGTGTTGAATGTAATGTCATTGCCATAGAGGACAAATAAAAAAGAAACACTCGTCATTGTTCCTATTCTCAGACCCGTCATTGTCCACTCCCGACCAGGACGACCCACCACACTACTGGAAACCACTAGACCACATTACGTTTCTTTTATGTTTTGTAAGTTTATTTAGTCTCTGTGTGTTTTGGACAACGTGATGTTGCTCTTGGATGTGCTACTATTTTATTTAAATGTCATATATTATATTATTTATTGCAGAGCGTGGAGAACGAGGGCTTACCCAGATTTGGCAAGCAATCCTAAGCTTCTGAGTGTTGTCCCAATATTGTGCGCTTCAACTTTAAATTGTGCGCTCTCGAAGTTCTGAGTGTTGTCCTTGGTCTTTCCCTGCGTTGTCCATGTCGTTGTCCCTGGTCTTTCCCTGCGTTGTCTCTCACTGTGTGCCCACAACCTCAAAACATTTGGAACTAGTGTCGCTGAGCTGAGCTAGTTGGGATAGAACATTAAAATATCGCCTTTATCAATTGTGATTGCTCAGCCTTCCGAGGTTTCTTCCTACTGCTCTGTATTACTTTCGAGGCAAGGTTCTGTTCTCGTAGTATCACAAGCCATAATTTATCTCAGTTTCCATATATTATTATAATAGTGGAAGAATATTGATATAAAATAAAATCTTAACAATATGCATAACATAGAAATGTAATATATAATAACTATAAATCAAAATCATCATTATGAGAATGAGTTTATGTTTTAATTTTTGAATTAAAAATGTTTTTTATTTTTTAATAATATTTTATAAACTATCTTTATTTCAATATTTTGTAAAAGGTATAAAAATTTAATTGAGATATTAACCATTAATCTATGAAACTACAAAACTATATAATCATCTTCAAAACTACAAAAATATATAATCGCTCTTATATTACAATCTATTTATTTTGCCTAAATCTCAATTGGTCTCCATTGCTATCGGAAGATTGATCCGAAATCGGATCCAGAAGCCTGACAGGGCTTGAAAAATGCTCAAAAATGAAAGTGCTTAGAATCCGACGAAACCAACGCCATTACGTCCGTCTCGTCTTCCCGATTCTGGTGGTATATTTACTTTGTCAAACGGGCTCCGTATGCGAAAGTTATCGCGTTCTGATCGGAAGCCCAAACAAGCAAAAAGTCAAAGGTCAACTAGTCAAAAAGTCAATGTTGATGTCAGCATGCTCACTGTGCAGGAGATGACATGGCACTCTCTGGCTGATGGTGATTGGGCAGGTTCACTGACAAGGCAGACATGTGGCAGGCAAATGGACCAGTCAATAGTTGACAAGTGGCATTAATCTGTCAAATAGGGAGATGCCACGTGGCCCAGTCATGGGCAGCCACGTGGCACCCAGTCATCAGTTGAAGTAGCATGTTTCAAAAATTGTTTTGGTGTCCATGGGATTTGAACCCACGACCACCACCAAGCCCAACAACTTAAGAAATGGTCCTTTACCAATGCGCCAAATTACTTCTTATGTTATAAAACCCACAATATTAAATATATTGCATGGTATGTGCACATAAAGAAGGGGGTTGAGGCTAAGCCCCAACCCATGGTCTATCCACCTGCATGTGATCAACGACCAAGAGGGCGCGGGCACCACTACCTGTTGGGCGCATTTTTTTTAGGGCACGGTTCTATCCCATGCACCATGTGTCCGTATGATGGGGGGCTTATCCCTTCACAAAAGCGCGCAGTTGGGATGTGGCCACATGGAGCCCCATATGACTGTTCAAGGGGGCACGCGCGCGGATGGAGGGGCCTAGGCCCGATTTTTAGTTATAAAGTGGGTTTTATAACCAATTTTTGGGTTTTAATTGTAATTAAGCCTATTTTTAATGGTTTTTCTCCATTTTTGGGAGATATTGGGCATTTATGGAGCCTAAATTTTAGGGGGAAGTTGGAGATGAGAAACCAACTTCCAAGCTATATAACCCAGGCCTGTTTGAGGCCATAGGGGGGCATTCAGAGCATAGTTACGCTAAGGAGAAGCCAAGTCAAAGCCATTTTGATGCAGAGAAGCTTTTGAGGAGGAGACGCTGTCGGATCATTTCTGGGAGCTCGGGACGTCCGTTTTGCGTGTCGTTTTCTTTGCTGGGTTCTAGAGATCTGGACGAACATGACTAGATCAGTCTTGTAGCCATTTGGCATTGCAGCGATGTACTTTTGATCTTTTTGAACAGAAATAAAGAAGCCTCCCCCACAGAGAAAAGGCCCGGAGACGTAGGCAAAGTTGTGTCGAACTCCGTTATCAATCTGCGTGTTATGGTTTGTTGTTTATTCTTTCATTTCAAATCTGCAAATGTATATATGGTTGTCATAATTCCTCTTCTTTCCTCATTCCTTCACTAAGTTTCTCAAGTGGTTAATTAATGCATGCAAAATTAAAACTCAACCATAAGTCATTAAAAGATCCTATGGAATAAGAATTGTTGTAACCACCATCAACACCATGTAAAAGCCTAACAATTTGAGAAAAGGTAGTAACATCTTGCTCCATAATTTTCACACTTTCATTCTAAAACTCTTCTAACATATTGATTTAACACCAATATTTGTGTGGTGTGGTTATGGTAAGTCTTTGAATAATATACATGAGTTATTGAGGATTAGCCATGTTGATTGCATTTTGAAATTCTCTTGCCTTCTCTTTAAGCGATAACTTTCACCATGGTCATATAGCTTTTTCAATAAAATGTGCATTATAGAGGATTTAATTTTTTTTTCAAATAATTTAAGCACATTCTTTCCAACCTCCATTTTAATGGGTAGTGGGTGTTTATGTATTTCCATGGGTTGGTCAATCTTTATGATTTAGACATGGTTCAGTGATGGAAATGTAAGATATATTTGAATTAGAGGATTTTTTTTTAAATAATTTAAATACAAATTTTCCATTTTTCGAATGAGTAAAGTTCATGCATGTATTTCCATGGGGTTGGTCAATCTTTATAATTTAGACATGGTTGAGAGGAGGAAATGTAAGATAATATTTGAATTTTATAATTAGCATTAGAGTTGTATATGATGAGATTGTCAATGATTTTAAAGTATATATTTTAATTGTTGAATTAGCACCCTCCTTTAAGGGTTTGATTAAATTAACATCATCTTCAATCCAAGATTTATAGGTAATATATTGTTTTCAAGGATGGTACTCAGGGTAAACTTTGGAATCTTTAGGGCACAAGGTCAGTGAACAACAAGACTTGAAGCCATTACAATGATATACTGGTTAAGAGTTTAACATGTCACCTGCAAGAATTGAACCTGGGTGGGGAGGATAACAATCATTCCTCCCAACGACCTGAGCTAAACCGAATTGACAGTTAGATAGAGTTAACTTATGAAGCAAGGGAAAGATATTTTATAGTCATAAAAGGTATTATGAGATGACATAAGATAGGCATATCTAATTATTATTATTCCTCCATAAATAAAGCAAGAATGGACAATGAATATAGTACTAATGGTTGTTAGTATGTCATTCATGCCTACTTAACCGACAATTGTATTATGATGATCAAGTCTAGCAGTACCCATAATGGACAACCATGGTCTTGTAGGAGAAGCTACATGATACACTCAACCCTCCAATGGAGACACATACTCCAAAGGTCATTGTCACATAGTCATTATTACACCCTATGTATGCCACAACATTACACAAGATATTTTATATTAGTGCCTCAAAGCCCCTTATTGCAAAGGAAAACATAATGATATAGGGTTGTGCCATACAACATGACTCCTTCAATTTAGTTGAGTTGATGTTATCATAATTTGAGCCCCACACACACAACACCACCAATGAAGCATGTGACCAATGACTCTACCATGATTAACATTTTGACAAAGCATTCCAACTCCACATTATCACCTTCAAGCTTTTCTTATTATAGATGGTGACGATCAGTTATACATGTAATAAAGAAAGCCTACATATATAACAAGTGCCACATGAGACTTGTTGTGTGTCCTTGTGTCTTCATATGTCAATGGGTTTATATAGGAAATGGGTAAGACCATTGGAAAATTCAATAGGGTTGTTTGTAATAGGAATTTCCTCGGGAAGGGAGAAGTTATGTGGGCAACACCATTTGAGTAATTGGTGATTTGATATTCAATTCTGCTTCACATTTATCAACTACTCTTTAGAGAAATAATAGGTGTGGCATGCACATACATATACAAAGATAGCCTTGGACATTAATTGAACATTAGTTGAATCAATGAGAATGGTTTAATGAATATGCAAAAATATTAAAATCTAGTGTGGTTTATGGCTAATTGAGGTTTTTATTTTTTATCGTGTGAAAAATGTATTGATAGAAATTATTTGGAGCATGCATAGTTTGTTTGAAGCTAAAGAGTAATGTTTTTTAGGTGGTAAACAAACAACAAGGAAAATAAGTTTCAAAAGGGGAATTATATCTTTCAACAAGCAAGATGACAACCATTACAACCAATGATTTTGTGCACGATTGCAACCAATATTATGCATTGATTTTGGAGCGACGAGATTATTGAAATGAAATGGAGGAGTTATATATGAGATTGTTTGCTTCAAGTTTGTCGCCTGCACTATCAATGCCTCGATGTAAATTTCAAACAACTATTGTTACTAATGTTGTAGAGAATTGGCATGCTTACCAAGTTACAGGTAATGATGATATTGTTCTATTCTTGAGCAATTAAATGAGTGGTTGTTTATTTCATCAAAAGTTAGAGGCCAATATCAATTTAGAAATTGAATGGAATATTATGCCAAATGCAAAGAAGGAAAACCTAATTGAAGAGATACTAAAGATGGAACTAGAGTTGGATCAAACATGAACAAAGCCTTGAATTCAACTTTAAGTGAAATGAGTTAAAAAACATGTTTGGTTGCATTACCGAAAACTAGTCCATGATTGCAACAAGGAATTTCATTGCAAATGGATTCCTATCATAATGAAAATAATTGAAGGTCATTTATATAATTGGGTTTGTTTCTTGCCTAGGCAGTGGGATGTAGAAATAAGCAAGTGCTTAATCCTCCTCCCCCTAAATAGGAAAAGGACAATACCAAATAGTAGATTTTCTATATGTGTATTATCATAATTGCATCAATTGTGTATATTGTGTTATCGAATGATCAATTCTATTTTGAGTAGCCAACATTTTACAAGGAAGAACTAGGTACTAGGAATACATCATAGCAAAATAATTTGTGCCCTTTCTCCCCAAATCTCCTAAAGCACATGGACAAGTAAGAGTTTTAAAAATGTACAACAAGCTAATATAATTTTTTTGTTGGTGGTTGGCAACAACATGAAAAACAAGGCTACTAGGTAGCATATACCTGCCTAATATAACAATGAAAGTATTGTTTAAGGAGAGAGGGAGAGAAGGAGTGGGCATGAAATGACTAGATGGCAGAAATATTTATTACAATAACATTGGGGGAAGTGAAGGCAACAATAAGACTTAAAAGTTTTTGGCCAATAAGATATCAGATAAATGAGATTTAAAATTTAAAATTAATCATTATTTTTTAAAACTTTAGATAAAGGAGTGTATATTTTATGGTCAACCATGAACTGATAGAAAGTCAAACCTAACTCAACAATATATACCATGCCTATCGGCAGGTATAATAAGAGAGGAATGTACCCCAACAAATGTCTATAATTTCCTAAATATAATAGGGGACTTGTTCAAGAGGAAAGAGTATTCTTTGATTGAG
>SNQJ01S0252618.1:0-12734 GCA_010110895.2 Picea sitchensis | reverse complement strand
GATATACGCCGATCGGCACCATTTTCCACTTTTTTTTAATTAATGGCGCCGATGGGCGTATATCAACCACTTTTTACTTAATGTGGTTGTTGCTAGTTAATATCTTCAATGTAAAAATTATTATCAAAATTGGTTTATTTAATAAAATTATTTTAATTTTTAATTAATTTTAAATTATTATATTTTATTATATTTAATATCTTCAATGTTCAACATTGAGGACAACAATATTTAGTTGCTTTCCACATATCCACCCTAATTCTTCACAATTAACTTAAATATGTACTTTGTAATAATATTTAACCTTAATCCCATAAATGTTGCCACTACATACTACCTAAATTATAATTTAGCCTCTTACAATGAGTTTGTTATATATATATATGAAATAAAATGACCTAATGAAATTCAGATACAATTGGTTAATAAAATTAATTATATAATTAATTTCACTATCAAATCACATAATAAAATTTCGTGCCTTCTTATTTATGGGAGAATACCAACAATATCAACTAGTTGATCGTAGTAAACATTTGATTAATTGATTTCTATTGATATTCAATTTGTATACAAATTGTTAAAATTGAATTCTTGGATGACTCAAGTTAATGAGATGTAATAGAATATCTTAAAAAAAAAAAATACATAGGGGAGTGCAAGAAGTTTGTGGCCGAAAAAGTGGCAAGGCTATGAACAAGAAAGTACACTTTTAAGAACCCATGAGCATTCCTAGGAATGTGCACACGTTCCTACAACTATAGCTTCGGTTGTGGCTGAACCTCAACGTGGATTGCCAAGTAGATTAAGCAGTAAGAGCATGTGCGCGATCTTAATAATGTGCGCTTTATCTTAAGAATGCGTGTGTGCTCTTAAGAACGTGTGCGCGCTCTTACTGGTGTTTTTTAATAAAAGACCCGAGAACGATTTTGTACATGTTGTGCACAAAATTGCACTCGCATTTCTCATTGGGAAAATAGAGTGAAGAGAGGAGGAAGAAAGGGAGGATCTTTCCACCGCCAGTGTGTGTCCAGGTATGTTACATTTATCTTAACTTTAATCCAATTTAGCCATTCTAATTTAGTATTTTTCTCTCAATAATCTAAATCGAAAAAAATTGTAATTTAGTATTTTAAATAAAAAAGGAAACTACTTTACATGTCATGGATGTTAAATTGCATCATATACGATACAATGGAACCCCAAGAAAATTTAAACTCCTCATAAGAAAATCAAGAAGAACAAAACACCAACCCACCACCACCACCACACAATGTGAATAGTGAAATTGATGAGGGGTTGTTGATATTAAGAAACCTTGAGGAACAATTAAGGGAGACTAGAGAACCTAGCAGAGTCTCCTTAACCACTTCTTTGGACATCATTGTGCATTCCATTGCAAGTGCACAAAGGACATTGACATCTATTTATGATTATAGGCAAAGAATGTACGAGTATTATAGCACTCGTTTGGACAGAAACCAAATCAAAGAACTGGGCATTTCAAAACAACAAATATTGTCTATTTTTAGGAATCCTAGAAATGGAAAAGAACTACCATTGACCAGGAAACGCATATTGTTGGTCCTTGACCAAGTTTTGGGAGTTTCTTGGTCATGTTGACCTATTTTGAGACTTCGACAGCCTGTCGAAGGAGGAGCTCAAGACAAAGCGGAGATCATGGGATCTCGGCCCCCTTTTGGGTCCATTTTTGGGTTTTTGGGAATATGTAACGAGAATGGGATGTCGGCCCATGGGTTTACCCATGTTTAGGCCTATTTTGTATATATAAATAGAAGGATATGCAATGTAAGAAGAGGAGAGAATAGTGCATCTATGTGATGTGAATGTATGCTAAGTGCGAGTAGAGTTTGTAAGTGCTTTGTGCATGACTGTAAGAGACTTGCAGAGCTAAGTGCATGTCCTTATAGCAGATTGTGGAGAAGTTAGTACTGTAATGCAAGGAAGAAGGATCTAACGAGCTACGTAAATCTTCTGTTTTGTGCAGAGTAAGGGTTTTGAGGGCTTTGTGCTTGTAACCGATTGACTGAAGACAATAAAGAAGAAGAGTTGGTGGACGTAGCCCCAGGGTGGGGGTGAACCACGTAAACACTGTGTTATGTGTTTTGTGCTTTGTCTTGATGTGTTCATATGTTATATGCTAAGTGCTCTGATATGTTTAGATAGATCTCTTTATGCTTTGTGCTTATCATATGTGAGAATGTTAGATCTGATCTAGATAGACATGCTTAGTGCTTGATATGCTCATTATGATCCATCTATATATGCTAAGTGCTTAAATACTGTAGATTAGTGTGAATGTCGCGAAGCTCTGTTTTATCAGCGAAGTGAATAGTGATTGCATATTGAGGAACTGACGGTGCTAAGTGTTGTATTAAGTATTATAATCACGTATCTGTGTCTCAGCTAAGGTTGCAGACATGTGATTCTTGCAACCACCCCTGCCTCTACCTCGGGTGACATTTCATCTGCTTCGCAGGTGTTTTCGAAAGGGCCAATAGTTAGGGCTTTGTTGGTGCACTGTTGTAGCGTTGAACCCTGGGTCTTCCCCTGTGCCAACAAATGGTTCCATTGTCGATACCTGAAATTGTGATTGTTGGGAACTGAGAAAGAAGAAGTTTTGTGCAAAGAGTTGACCTAGAAGCTCTGTGCGTAGATATGTTCCCTAGTGCACAATGTTCTACTTGACTTATAAAGCTCTGTGCCAAAGAAAGAAGTCGGATCTGAAAGAAAGAAGCTCGCTCTAAAGAAAAAAAGACCAGATCTGAAGGAAAGAAGCAAGATCTGAATGCTTGGTGCTCTAAGAAAGGTAAAAGTGAGAATTTCTGATTAAAAGAGGTAAGATCTGCAAGCTCTGTGCTCTGATAAAGGTAAGAATAGTTAAAAGTTTTAGATTTGGAAGCTTTATGCTCTGTAGAAGTAAGATAAGTGGAAATTTTTGTTTCTAGAGTATGGATCTAGGTATGATTGATAGGATATGTCCTAGCTTGAAAACTAGGGTAATAATAGATGAAAGAAGGTTTTATATGAGTAGATCTGATAAGAATAGTGAAAGATATGTTATACCTATGCATAGAAAGTATGTTTGGACTAACGAATGGATGCAGAATCCCAAAAAGAATTTATTGTAGGTTAGCTCCTGTGATCTTAGTGCACAGTACAGGAGAAGTTGGGGATCATTTAAAAGAAAGAGAGGATTAACCCTCTGTTACAGTTGCAGAAAACTGGGACATCTTGCTAAAGAATACAATGGTGGAAGACCTAGTTGTCTTTGTTGCAAAGCTCTAGACCATGAAGTGTTGGATTGCCCCAAAATGATTGATAATATTGAAAGTATGAACATAAGACAAGAAAAACCTAAGGTAGATCCAGAAACTAAGGCTATAGCAGAACCCCAAAAAGAATCAGAGAAGGTATTACTACAGATGAAAGAAACCTTGGATGACCACTGACATGTGAGATTGTCAGAGATATCTAAAGAAAAAGAATGCATCGAGCAAGAATAGGAGCCTTCGACATTGACTGTGTTCTAGATGAGGAAACACAGGTGAATATCATGACAGAGAGAACTTGGGAAGCTATAGGAAGGCCTGTTATGATCCCTTCACTAGGAGGAATAGGGATATTCAAAGGAAAATTGGTAAACCTGTGTGGGAGGCTCGCTCAGATACCTATGACTGTCAATGGAACTTTGACGGAAGAAAATTTTGAGATTATTCAATTTATTGAGAACCGTGCCCCGTTTACAATGTTAATAGGAAAACCTTGGATTGATAGAGATCAAGCCAGATGAAAAGAAGAAGAAGAAGAATTTTTGGAACAGAAGAAGCAAGAGTTAAAATATTTTATGACCAGAAGGATCGCACGCTTGATTAAAGAATAGGAGAGCATATCAAAGATGTTTAATGATAGTAACCCAGATGTCGAAGTTAATAGAACACTAGAGAATCCACAGAATATTGAATTACCTATCCCAGACAAAGAAGAAGTATTTTCCAGGAACCCTAGGGAATAATCTCAACAGTGCGAAGTGACTGAGACCATAGAAGACAAGAATCAGAATGGAAAAATAACTACCGAGACAAACATCACTGGAAAAAAGGCTTGAAAACTAAGAAAGAAGAGGACTGAGAATCAAAAGTTATAGGAGGATCTAGAGGAGACCTCGCAGAAAGAAAAATCATAGAATTGGAGCTTCGTCAGGATATCAGAACAGTGACACATGGCACTTCACCATGGTGAAGTGATATAGCCGTTGGAACCGATATATCTGTTCGACTCCCGCTTCGAACGAGAATAAAAGAAATAAAGGTTTGTCATCAGACCATTGGGACGTGCCATAATGGATCGAATAGGAGTTAATGGAGGTTCATACCCATTGTAAGAAAACCATTTTCGAGTTACCTATTTACCCCACCCTGCCATGCACCGAGAACACTTTTTCTAATTGAGAATTCGAGCCCACGGACTAAGCCAAGTTTATACAATGATCATTGTGCTCTCACTCTCTATCTCATTACCATGTCTAAGTTGTTCCCCAAACCCGCGAATTGTTCACCCCGAGTGCATATGTCGGAAGCATTAAGCGTTGCAGAGAAAGTTGTTGAGGAAGTTTTGATCGACTTGATGACTGAGAAATCCATGTCCATGTCTGAAGGTATCTAGGCTTGCTCCACAAGAACAGTGCAAGCATCCCCATCCACTGCTCATGGAGCTGGACCGTCCCATGAAAGGTGAACTAAGCACAAGGATGACTTAGCGAATGCTAAGTTGATTCCGAGCATTCTACCTGCCTATATACCACCACTGAGCGGTGTAATAAACCGAGACAGTGTGCCCATAGACTTTGAATATGAATTGGTCACTGTATACCTCCCAAGGGGATACGCGTAGTGCACGCAGAACAAGATAATATCGCAACGTTGAAGTTTAGCAACTCCAACCTCAGTGAAAGGAAGGTATACAACATGCTCGCCCCGCACAAGTATCTAACCAGAACCAAAGGAAATAAATTGAATATCATACCCCAGTCATGGACCAATAACCTCGCGCAGTCCACCCTCCTCAACGTTATGAAGATCTCACACTTAAAATGACACTAAGAAGTGAACGCATGCGTCAAGTTACTGTTGTCCTGCTAACATGGAATATATTTATGGTTAAATCATTGTATCCCAGTGGATCCGACGTTGATCAATCGGATTATCGGGCTAAGCATGTAAGGCCCTGACCCACAAGATTTCTACCTTAGAAAAACCATGGATCACACTCTTGCGCAGAAGATTAAAGACACCTACAGGGATGTCAAGAAGGGAACGTGAGGCTACAAGGTAGCCTCCATCCATAGAAGTGCAGTGCGGCTAGCCTCTCAATTGATCATAGGAAATTTAGTTCGCAAGAACCGACCCATCCAAGTGACTGGATTTGTAGTCGACCTCGCAGGGAAGTGTGCGGAGGGCCTACAAATGAATTGGGCAAATTACCTTGTAAACCAGCTGGAATTGGACTGCAGGAAAGCAAAAGATCAAGGATATGAGTTCCACTTCAGTTGGCTTCTCATCCTGATCGTTTTCATTGCATGGGAGATGCCGGAAGGTGCAACCTTCCCGGACATCGAGTCGTTTGAACCTCTGGCCGCGAAGTTCAGTACACAATGGTACTCGAACAACATGAACAAGCAGTGGCAATCAAATTTTGTCTTCCATACTTATTTCAACCAGTTGAAGGTATCCATCCAGTCTGTGCCTCGTACAACCTTGAACACTCTCCACAGGTTCAGGCCCTTGATGAAATTTAGCGCGGACCACCATTTCATCTATATCACAGTGCGCACTGATGAGCATAAACAACAGTTGCAGTCGTATTACAAGTTGACGGAGGGTGACCTAGAAGATATTACCAAGGAATGGTCGACGGACCTCCTTGTTCCATCGGACCCTGCGGAGATGTCCGATGTTGACAGTCCAGAAACTACGACGGATATACCCTGACCTAGCAAGATCAAGAAGACCGAAGAGGTCCATGATTTAGACAACGCATCTGTGAAGACAACTTCCATCTCAGCAGAGCAAGGAGGATATGGAAGAGAGATAGATGGTGCAGAATTTGAACCAAAGAAAGACAAGGTTACACTGCCTAGAGACGAGGAGGACCCCTCAAAGAAAAGGAAGGTTTCCCCTTCGAAGCCTTCTTCAAGGAAGAAATCAAAAGCAACCAGGACCAAATTTGAGACCACCCTCACCTCAAACGACTTCAACTTCATCGTTGTAGCACTGAATGATGCTTCAATGGAGATAGCATTGAAGCAAGAAGCTAAGCAGGAGGGGGTGTTTAGTTGGATTAAGGACGAGCTTCAAGGGGTGCAATAGGAATTACAGTCTAGCTGCGTAGTTTCCACTGCGCCTATGTCGGCAGGAACATCAGAACTAAGTGATGAGCCAAATCAACTACACCGCATTGATGATACATTCGAAGCTCGCCTTCAACGAACTTAGGAAGAAACAACATAAGCCACCCAGGATTTAGCGCAAGTACATAAATACCTCGAGGAGAGACACAGTGCTGCAAAATGGGAAAAGCTTGCTCTACAAGCGCAGTGGGATGAAGAAAAATCACAGTTACAACAAAGAAAGGAACCGTTGCTCGCTGAGCAACTCACAGTCAAGGAAATGGTTCACCGAGAACTTCACTCTGTGACAGTTGTCGAAGTAAAGGTCAAAGAACAAATTCCATAGCAGGTGGCACAACTTGAAGAAGTAATCCAATAGCTCCAATAGCATAACAGACTTGGAGCTCCGCATTATGCCCGACTCCTCAAGATGTAAGAGACCTAAGAGAAGCAACTGCCCACATTGCAGTTGACAGATTAAGAGCTCTTTCCTTGGAGTGCAAGCAATTGATTAACCGTAGTGCTCATACATATGAGTACCTCACTAAAATATGGAATTACAGACAATGGAGTCGCAGCTCCAGGAAGCGAAACAACACGTAGATACACTATAGGTGCAGCTGAAGGCCCTGGCAGCTATAGAAAGGATGAAGAGGTATCAAGAACAATGCACAGATTAGCAGCAGATCCATATGCTTCAAATCAAAGTGATGGAAGTCACTCAACGACTTCAACCTGTGAAAGATAAGGCATCAGTTATTTACATAGGCTGAAAGACGAGGAGTAGAGCTAGAATAGGTCGCCACCACAACAGAACAATGCCTAGAAGGGAAAGTGAACGATGCAGTAATCCAGGAGTTCATCGAACAAGAGGCCACAACAAAGCAGCAATTCGAAGCAGCTTAGGCCAAGCTCGAGGCATTTGAAGCCGAACTGATCAGCCTAGAGTGACTCAGGATGAGTCACAGGTGAGTGTTGGGGACTTGTTGGCCCTTGACCAAGTTTTGGTAGTTTCTTGGTCATGTTGACCTATTTTGAGACTTCGACATCCTGTCGAAGGAGGAGCACAGGAAAAAGTGAAGATCACGGGATCTCGGCCCCCTTTTGGGCCCCTTTTTGGGTTTTTGGGAATATGTAACGAGAATGGGATGTCAGCCCATGGGTTTACCCATGTTTAGGCCTATTTTGTATGTATAAATAGAAGGATAGGAAATGTAAGAAGAGGAGAGAATAATGCATCTATGTGATGTGAATGTATGCTAAGTGAGAGTAGAGTCTGTAAGTGATTTTTGCATGACTGTAAGAGACTTACAGAGCTAAGTGCAGGTATTTATAGCAGATTGTGGAGAGCTTAGTACTATAACGCAAGGAAGGAGGATCTAACGAGCTGCACAGATCTTTTGTTATGTACGGAGTAAGGATTTTGATGGCTTTGTACTTGTAACTAATTAACTAAACACAAAAGAAGAATATTTGGTGGACATAGCCCCAGGGTGGGGGTGAACCACCTAAACACCGTGTTATGTTCTTTGTGATTTGTCTTGATGTGTTCATATGTTATATGCTAAGTGCTATGATATGTTTAGATAGATCTCTTTATGCTTTGTGCTTATCATATGTGAGAATGTTAGATCTAATCTAGATAGTCATGCTTAGTGCTTGATATGATCACTCTGATCCATCTATATATGCTAAGTGCTTAAATACTGTAGATTAGTGTGAATGCTATGAAGCTTTATTTTATCAGCGAAGTGAATAGTGATTTCATATTGAGGAACTGATGGTGCTAAGTGTTGTATTAAGTATTATAATCACAGATCTGTGTCCCAGCTAAGGTTGCAGAAACCTGAGTCTTGCAACCACCCCTACCTCTACCTCAGGTGAGACTTCATCTGCTTCACAAGTGTTACCGAAAGGGCTGGTAGTTAGGGATTTGTTCGTGCATTGTTGTAGCGTTGAACCCTGGGTCTACCCCTGTGCCAACACATATCCATTGACTGGTGCATCAATCCATAGATTAGTCAAAACTGGATGGATAGGTGGTGCATGTTTTTTTATAAACCTTCCTGCAATAATAGGGATATGCCCTTTGTTGGGCGCAGGCTTTGAGGGAAAAGCTCGATGTGGGAGGCAGATTCACATGAAGAAGGATAAGCATGCGTAAGGAAGACATGCATGCAAAAAAAGCATCACGTGTAAACATACACGTATGCATAAGAGGAAGGCATGTGAGGAACGGATGCAGGAAGACCTAGCCAAGATAGGGCTAGGGTTTTGGTAAGAGAATATAATGGTTGGTAAGCCAAAAATATGTATGAATAGGTACCTAGGAGGTCTAGGTAAGGGGTTGGTTGGGTTCAATTCGATTATTCTCGGTAGAGAGTTCTGTTGTTCTGAGGTTTGGAGTAGGAGGTCATGTGGATTGTCATTGTATCGTATTGTTACTCTGATCTATTTTTGTAAGTTGTTGAGATGAGGAGAGGGATGAGAGTAGATCTTGAGGATTAGATCGAAGGTTGAGGAGCCTAGTGCAATCTAGTCTGTCTCATTGTAAGATCTCAACCTGTTTTGATGAAGATTTTAAATGCACACAACACTATAGTTTGGACCAAAGATAATAAAAGAGAAGAATAGCCAAATCGTTTTGGACGTAGCCCAGGAGGGGTGAACCAGAGTAGACCATGTGTTATGTGACTGAATGTTATGTATGTTCTTGATGTTGATGATTAGATGTTAGATAAATGAATGAATGAATTAGTTAGATCTGGTATCTCACATGCATGAGTAAGAATAACATTATAATAAGTATAGATGTATGAGCTAGTAATTTAATGAATACCACAAAGGGTGCATTCACTGATCCTCATTCACTCCGAGGCTATAAGAACCTGAGCGTTGCAACCACCCCTAAGAACTATCTCGGGTGAGACTATGCAGTGCATCATGTGCATTGTGTTTCCTTCTAGGTTACTAGGAGGGACGATATTTTTAAGGAGGGTTTTGTTGGAAACCAAATCAGGACCTGAACCTCGGTCAGCCCAAGAATGATAGCCAGGACAAAGTAGAAAACCAACAAATGGTTATGTTGTTGGTTGGAATAGAAAGGGATTGAGTGAATGAGATCTGTTGAAGAGTCGTGAAGATCATATGACACAACATTAAAATAATGAGAATATAAAAGGGGATGTTGAGACCGTGGAAGCCAACGAAGGAAAATATCGAGAGCTGATTGAAAACAAAGGAATTGGAATTTGCGTAGAAAGATAATAGAAAACCAAATTTAACACCACAAAAATATTTGGACAAGTACGTATTCAATGACTTGCATGAAGTATTTTTATATGATTTCCCACATGTGTTGCAGGAGTAGATATTGAGGTTGAGAAACAACCACCCTAAAAATCAGATCTGAGAGCTAGAATGGAATCCTGTTGAAATTGCGCAGTTACAACAAATTGACAATAAGTTTATGCGTGTAGTAGATTTCTGGTTAAACAACATTGTTGCAACATTTATCACAGAATTTGCAGTAGATACTGCAAAGTCTTACAGCACAACAAAGAAAGATTTCTTGAAGGGATGTCGAGGTAGGTATATCAGATAGTTGTACACTTCCATCAAGATGTTACGATATAACAAAGGTGTAATGACGATGGCCTTAGACAACTAAACTTCCCCGTGTGCATGGGGGAAGGGTGGAAGAACTGACAAGAGATGGAGAAATGGAGGAAGAGATGGATAAAGGAAAGAAGGAGGAGGCCTTGGATCCAATCATGATGGAGGAAGACAAGATCAAGAAGATCATCGAAACAGATGGAAGAACGTGCAGTGGAGTACCCTACAAATATAAGATAAACAATAAGAAGAGAGCCATAAATGCGAGGGAAGGCTTGGAAAGTGACGAAGAAGAGGTAGAGGATCTTTGAGCTCTAGAGAAAATTGAGGAAATCCTGCGTGACATATGAAAGGAAGACAAGAGGTCCAAGAGAAGAAACCAGAGGAAGAATCACTATCCATATCAGTGGCAGTGTGGAACCCATAAACCCATGTGCAGCTAATACACCAAAAAGAACACCACCGTTTAGACAACAAAATTTCAATGGAAGAAATGTAGCAGGAAGTACATCTATAGAGGGAGAAATGACTGGGGGAGCGAGTTCAAGAAGAAATATTCAAGGAGATACACCGCACAGAGGTAGTATTTTATCATTCAGGATGGCAGGACATGATCCCACAATTAGGTTACCAGAATTCAAGAGAAAGGCGTTGGAGGACCCTGAGAAACACTTGTTTATTTGTGAAAAAATATGGGAAGCAAAGAAGATCACAAACAAGGATACCAAACTTGTAGAGTTATCCATCATTCTAAGATACTGCACACTGGATTGGTATGTGAGATTAGCTACAAAAATTCCACCAGGAACAACCAAAATGATTGGGGATATCAAGAAGCTGCTGATAAATGAATTCCAGAAGCCTAGCTCAGAGGATCAATACATGAATGACATGATAGAGATTAGGAAGAAACCATGAGAATCTGTTTGGGAGATAGACCAAAGATTCAAACAATTGAAGGGAAAGACGAAGTATGTCATGACAAATATGCAACATAGGCATATGTTTGTCAATTCACTGCTACCACATTTGAAATACCCCTTGAGACAACAAAAGTTTCAGACCCAGGAAGAGGCTCTATAGGAAGCCTTGCAACTAGAAGAGAACCAATATGAGAAGACATATCCAACAATAGGGGAGCTCAAGGAAGACCTGAAGAATCTAACATTTCAATTAAACCAGAACAAGAGTAAGGACAAAAGAGAAGTTGTTTGGTGTACCATATGTAGGACAAAAGGACACCACAAGAATGAATGCCAAACATTCGCGCAATACATGGAAACGAGACTGCCAAACCACTTTCCATCAAGACGAATATGGTGTGAGATTTGTAAGACACGGGGGAATGATCCATATCACTTCCTAATGATGAATAAATACCATACAGTGCCTAAGAGTTCATATTGCAACTTTTGCAAGTCAGTAGGCAATGATGACAAAGATTGCAGGGCAATGGAGTTGATGAGGGAAAGAACATCAGACACTTATAGGGTGCAGGAAGAGATGATGATAGGGAAAGATAAACCACAGTTTAACCAAATACAAGCCCCATATAACATCGCGCCACAACAATATAACAATGTGCAACCACAGTACAATACTACGCAACCACAGTGTAATCCTGCGCAGTATAACCCGGTTCCATAGTACAACACACCGTGAGGAGATCGAGTTGGATACATAGGTGGAAGACGAGGTAGAGGAGGCTTTGGAAGAGGAAAAGGACCGGTGGTATTCCATAACTGTCAACAACTAGGACACTATGCAAGAGAATGTCCCCTTCCACCTGCGACATGTATGTATTGTCGTGCATCCAACCATGACACAGAAGACTGTCTGACACTATTGGGGAAGATCTAGGAAAAGAGAAATCATAACAATCAGAATGTTCAATGGATTTCTACAGAAGAAAGGGATGATGGAATAAATATCAACATAGTTACACCCAGAGTAGCTAAGACAAGAGATGACACAGTAAGACAAGATTCATCACAACACCAATGGGTAAAGAAGAGTGTTGAACCACATAAGAAGTTTTATGTGCAGAACGAAAAGGAGATATTCAAGCAAGCCAGAAAAGAATTCTTGAAGCCAGACATCACATCTACATCAACTACACAGTATACTCAGGACGTACCAATGTACGAGATTCCTTCATCATTTGATCACACTAATGAAACACAACCTATAGGACAAGTAAGTACCATAAATGATTGATCAGGGGATCAAATTTTGCTTAGTTTTCAAAGTGCTCGGAATGCGACGAAAACAATTCCATTGCGTTTGTCTCGTCTTCCTAATTCTGGCAGTATATTTACTTTCGCAAACGAAGTCCGTATGGAGGAGATATCGCGATCTGTCCGCCAAGCCAAACAAGCAAAATTTTGGGATGCTGACTGTACCTGTCTGTACAGTCCGTATAGTCCATACGGTGATGTGGCAGGGCCGTACATACCATACGGTGATGACGTGGTGCATATTGGTTGGTTGGTTTTTGGTGAATTGGGTGAGGACACGTGTTCGACTGGCAATTAATATGAAGACATGTGGCCCAATCCAATGGCACCATGTGTCCTTTGTTTATTGGACAATTATGTTTATATAAAATGTTATGGAGGCCGCGGGGTTCGACCCCCGGACCTCCCCCAACACCAACAATTTCATAACACTCCGATAACCAACGTTCCCGCCATTATTCCTTGTTAGCTAT
>SNQJ01S0252617.1:0-12735 GCA_010110895.2 Picea sitchensis | reverse complement strand
AGAATAATAAGGTGAAACCCAAATATATCTATGAAAATGATATCATGAAATCTTAATGGGGCGATGAAATGTGAAGAATGATGAAGGGAAAGGTGGATGAAAATATGACATTTCTGAGCCCCAGCAAAGGGATCCCAGGAAGGAGTGGATACAAATTAGATATTGTTTCAAGAAATAAGATGTAGAGATGACAATAAGGGATTCGAAATATGAATGGAGAATTCCATTCCTCACTCAAGAGATGCTTATAGGTACAAAGGTCGACATAGGGAAAATTCAGATACCTGTCGGGGATAAAGTTGCGCCTAAAAGGCCAAAGCCAAGTCATAAGCTGGCACAACAAAATAAGGGGGTTGTGCCAAGGAAAGGTACATAGGCTGGACAAAAGGACACTACCCAAGCACCAAGAGAACCATAAATAGTGGTTGCGACAACATAAGAAACCCCATCGACTGCCACCCCACAGGAACCAGGTTAGAACAAGTGACCAATCATACACACTGAGGGTACGCGGAAAAAGGCCAAGGTGCACAACAAACCACCAGAATATACAATCACTGAGGATGATGCTGATCTTGTGGCCGAAAGAGTCCAGGACCGTGCAACTGAGGAGTTTGAAGATGTGCAACACCAAAGAGGCCGAATTCAGGACGAGCTAGCCGACATAAGGTAGGTCCTAGAGAAGATCAGAAGCATGTAGAGGGTGGACATGGGAACAGAGTCATTCCTCGCAGCATCAACAATAGAAGCCATGGCTACACCGAGGGAACAAAGTCATTCCTCGATTTTCTAATATTTAATCACAAATTCCCTTTTAATACTAAAATGAATGAAGCAGAGAATAATAAGGTGAAACCCAAATATATCTATGAAAATGATATCATGAAATCTTAATGGGGCGATGAAATGTGAAGAATGATGAAGGGAAAGGTGGATGAAAATATGACATTTTTGAGCCCCAACAAAGGGATCCCAGGAAGGAGTGGCTACAACTTAGATATTGTTTCAAGAAATAAGATGTAGAGATGACAATAAGGGATTGGAAATATGAATGGAGAATTCCATTCCTCACTCAAGAGTTTCTTATAGGTACGAAGGTCGACATAGGGAAAATTCAAACACCTGTCGGGGATAAAGTTGCGCCTAAAAGGCCAAATCCAAGTCAGAAGTTGGCACAACAAAAGAAGGGGGTTGTGCCAAGGAAAGGTACATAGGCTGGACAAAAGGACACTACCCAAGCACCAAGAGAACCATAAATAGGGGTTGTGACAACACAAGAAACCCCATTGACTGCCACCCCACAAGAACCAGGCTAGAACAAGTGACCAATCATACACATTGAGGGTACGTGGAAAAAGGCGAAGGTGCACAACAAACCACAAGAATATACAATCACTGAGGATGATGCTGACCTTGTGGCCGAAAGAGTCCAGGACCATGCAACTAAGGAGTTTGAAGATGCGCAACACCAAAGAGTCTGAATTCAAGACGAGATGGTCCACATAAGGTAGGTCCTAGAGCAGATCAGAAGCGTGCATAGGGTGGACAAGGGAACATAATCATTCCCTGCATCATCAACAACAAAAGCCATGGCTGCACTGAGCAAGCATGATATGATCAAGACCATAATGCAGGTGAGCCCGACCTTCCACATTACACCCAACATGTTGCGCATGGATGAGATTGTAGCCCAGAGACCCTTGAAAGATCCGGCGTAGATAAAGTTGGTAATGGAGAGGATACCAACCAAGGCATTGTACAAACTCCAATTCAGTGTTGCACAGGAGGTGTAGTCACACGCACAAACAAAAGAAATAGAGTTGCATCATACACAGGATAAAAAAGAGGCGTTGGAATTTGTGGTTGAGAAGGTCAAGATCGAGACAAAATACGAGAAAGACTGCGCAGATAAATTTGAACAGAGGGTGACAACAATCTACAACCACCTTTTGTACAACGCACAGGCCGAGAGTCGAAGTAGAGAGGAAACACTCAATCAGATTGCCCAAACTATCGACCACTATAGGCAACAGATTGAGGAACTGAAGGAAAAATTGACTCCCACGACTCCACCTGAGGTTAGGGAGCAGAGGAAAGCAGAAGCTGCACTCAAACTAGTAGAGTTGGAGAAACAAGCTAACACAGTAGAAAAACTATTTGACAGAACAGTGCAGCTGTGGACAGCGCTGGAGGAAGATGAGCAGGTCCAACGGTGGGACCAGGAGGAAGAGAGGATAAATGCATAAATCTAGGACCTGAAGCAGAGGAAAAATACAATGAGCATCACTGAGTGCTTAAAAGGAATGCATGAGATGAAGATATTGTAGGCCAAACTAAAGATGATGCAGGTGCACAAACAGGAGAGATGGGCACAAATGGAACCTCTCCAAGAGCTAGACACATATATCATTGCGCAATCAGAGGAGAAAAAGAAGAACATGGCACAAACATAGGCAGAGTGCACATAAATGATACATGAAGAGATAGTAACACAAGTATTAGATGCGTTCACAGAAAAGGCCGCACAAGCTCAAATACAAGGAAGGGAACTTGCAGATAGGTTCCACACTCTAGCAGGAGTTGTTGAAGGAGCGTGCAAAGCCTAGGTGGCTTTGGACGAGCCACACGTTAGTGTTGGGGGGCTGTTGGGTGCAGGCACATTTTGGGAAAAAAGTTATTTTTGGAGAGAAAAGCATGAACTAGGAAAAAGACATCTGGAAGGGAAAGCAACACGTGCGAGGGAAGCTTGCAAGGTGCGCATGAAAGGGAAGTCTAACTACATTAGGGTTAAGGTTTTTGCAAGAGATTGTAATGGCTGATAAGCCAATAATATGCATAAGTAATACCTAGGAGGTCTAGGGAAAGGAGAGAGAGAGAGAGAGAGAGAGAGAGAGAGAGAGAGAGTTCATATGTTGTAAGTCTTGTAAGAAATGCAACATTCGGTAAGCTAGTGAGAAAAAGGAGAGATGAGAAACTCGATCCTGAGGGTTAGATCGCAGACTGAGGATCCTAGTGCGATCTAGTCAGCCTCACCGAGATTAGGAAGCCTGTCGAGGTTGTAAGATCCAAGACTGTAAGTGTGTGACGATATATTGTTGATACATAATAAAAGAGCTTGAGAGTCAAATATTTTGTGGACGTAGCCTATGAAGGGGTAAACCACGATAGAACAAACATTATGTGATTGAATGTTATGCATTTTCTTTATTGTTAATGATTAAATGTTAGATAAATGAATGAAGGAATTAGTTAGATTTGGTATTTCACATGCACGAGTAAGAGTGACAAATTGGTCAAGATGTTAAACTAAATACACATAGATCATAGGGTACAATCATAGATCGTCACTCATTCCGAGGCTGCAAACGTATGAGTATTGCAGCCACCCATAGAACTATCTCAAATGAGACTGCGCAATGCACTCTATGTATTGTGTTGCCTTCTAATTTACCACGGGAGGCGAGAGTTTTAAAGGAATTTTGTTGGAAGCTTGTTTAAATTTGACCTGAGTCAATGTATGACAGTAAAGTAAGATCAAAGTAGATAAACTAATAACCAACAATGCAACCTTTTTTAGTGATGTTTATTTTTGTATTTTCAAAATAATGTTTTATGTAATATTTCTTTTATGTAAATGTGATGAAATATTTTTTATATACGTTTTATTATTATTTTTTAAATTTATGTTTTTTAAATATTTGTTTTATATAAATAGAATAAAATATATTTTATACAAATTATATGAAAAGTATTATTTAATTTGTAAAAGTGTTGTTGTAGAAATTATGAATGGATAGTTATAAACATTGTTATAAGTATCAACAAGTACTTCTTTAATATATTTTTAGAAAATTAGATGAGGATTGGTACATAAACAAGAGAAGGTATGAATAAGTTGTTAAAGTGTAGTAGGAATGTATAAATAAATATATTTATAGTATTATTTTATGTGTTTTTCATGGTCTCAATATATTACAAAGTTTCACTAAAGTTTGTGAAGCCAAGAGACTAGCTTAATTTTGCAAAATCATCTTGGAGCTACAAAGGAAGTGTGCATAGTGAACCAAAATTTTGGGATTTCAAAATTGTTAAATCAGGTCTCAACTATTTGAATCATGTGTTGAAGCTTAAGGATATCAATTTAGAAAGAAACAATTTGTGAGAGAAAGAGTATATGCAGTTGAATCATTTGTTGGAGCTTAAGGCTACCCATTTAGAAAAAAACAATTTGCGAGAGAATAAGGATATGCACTGTAGAGTCAAAGCATAGATAAGATATGAGTGGCATTAGAAGAAAGTCCAACCTAATATAAATAAGAAGCATGAACCCCATGAACCCCATTTTTAGAGGATTGTATGCATGTTTGAGGGGAAATCAACTTGTAGAGGAGATCAACATCAATATTGAAGGTTACATGACCTATCAAAGGGAAACAATATTAAATGTGAAAGCTACCAACTTACAAAAAATAATGTTGATCCAATTTTAAGGACAATTAGGTCCCATCCTATTAGAGTGATAATTTTGAAAAAATTAGAAAGTATAAACTATGACAAGAGAACCTAATTTAGGAGGAACAATTTTATGGCTTGAATAAATACATCAAGAAACTATAGAGAACACTGCGAGATTGAATAATCTACCTAAGTATATGATGATAAAATAACTTGCATGTGCATGGGAGTTAAAGGCATAATTTTGATTATAGTTGTTAATAAAGAAAGAGAACACGAGAACATAAGGTAATAACACATGCAAGTACATAATGCTTCCCATACAAGGGTTTAATGGTGTATTTGTATCAATGATCTTATGTTTGATTAATTTAAATTAGGAATATATTTTTAAATTTACCATTTCTAGTTATATTTTTGGTAATATGTAGCAAGAATGTGAGTTGAACTTTTCAATTTCAATTTAATTTATTTATTTGCAATAATAAAATCTAGAACAATAAAATTTGTTTTCTTGATTAATTATTTTTCAAAAGCATTGTGATATGTTGGTTAAAGCATTATTGATTTGCATGTGTCTTCCTCAATCATTATTTAAACTAGTTATTTTGAAAAGAGTTTATCAAAATCAAGTTAGTGATAAGGAATCAAACTAAATAAGATTAATACATTGAAAAAGTGATTTTCCATTCACTTATTTAATTTGATTTTTAATCAACCACTTTTACATACAAAATTTTAGTAATTTAAGGTACATTTAAGGTATGGATTTAATGAAGGTAATAACTATGGAGTACAATGTTTTAACAAAACAACTTTCACCCATGATTATTCTTTATAAGATAATCATCACTTATACTACTCAAGTATAGATTAAGAGTTGTAAAAACTTTGATTTACACTCTTCCAAATAATTATTCCATCTTCCTTGTCCATATAGGGACATTTGAGGTATGGATTCAATGAAGGTAATAACTATTGAGTACAATGTTTTAACAAAACAACTTTCACCCATGATTATTCTTTATAAGATAATCATCACTTATACTACTCAAGTATAGATTTTGTATAACACCTCTATGAAATTCAACACCCCTATTAAAAAAAAAGTGGTTTCTACACATGCAGTAGCATCATTTTACTCTTCTTGTGCATCTTCTTGTGCATGGCCAACATCAAAATAACTTCAAATGTACATATCATTAACTTTGTATAACTAATAAAATACAAATACATATCTAACCCTCACTTCTATCAAACTAAAGTTAATGTTATAAAATTTTTGTCTTTATTTCATTAATCTATAAATAATGTATAATAGTATTCATAACGTTTTTAATTTTCTGAATAGTAATATACTGTAGATCTAATCAACAATCAGATTATATATTTCTTTAATATCACCTTTTCTTCTTTATGTTTTTAGCTCGTGTCAATACTTATATTTATATCAGATTATATATTTCTTTTTTTGTTTGTTTGTTAATTTGTGCAGGACCTGCGATTAACCTGTGGCTTGAGAAACCGCGACTCAGGGGCATCTAAGCCGTCAAAATCACCTGGGGATCGCACTCGACCTGAGCCACACCAACCCTTAACATGGTTGGATTTTTTGTCCCCGCAGGTTTCGAACCGGTGACTTTAACATCACGGAGTGGCTTAACAACACACTTCATCACCGACTGTCCTACACCTCGGGGACAGATTATATATTTCTTTAATATAACCTTTTCTTCTTTATTTTTTTTTTATCTCGTGCCCATACTTATATTTATATTAAAATGAAATATCAATATATTAATTTTTTTAAATAGTTTTTTAATAAATTAATAATATTTATCTTATTTGACATTTGGTATTTTAATATATTATTTTTGTTTCTCACTTGGCAATGACATATAGCATGGATGAAGGTAAGCACCCATGTTAACTACTAAGACTAAGACCAGATTTCTATGGACTATAAAGATCGTTGTAGGTTGATTTTGAAGTAGGTACACTATACTCAAAATTTTCACTCTTAAAGAATTAATGTTCACTTTTTGAAACTTGTTATATGGAATTGGTTTTATTTTCCCTAAATGTTTTGATAAGTAATATATTATTTTATTTTGCAAAATGATTTTCTTGAATTTTTTTAGTTTATTTATGATATAAAGTAAGATAAGAAATATTGAAAGGGGTAATAATAAAAATACAATGAATAAAAAGTTATGGATTAAAAATAATTTATAATTATAGATTTAATAAAAAAATATGAATTATAAATAATTTATAATTATAAATTTAATTTCTATAAGAATTGAAAAAAATGTTAACAGCCATAATTGTAAAATATAATGACCAATATGATAGAACAATTTTCATTTTGGGTCATGTATTACCTTACTACCAACCAATCAACACAACATTTGTATTGCTTCTTGATAAATCAAGTTAATAATTTTTTGGTATAATCTTCTATGAGCATATACCCTTAACATAAGAATATAAAAATAAATATAAATCTAGAGATAAGAGAATCAATATTTATACTTGTAAAAACTTTAAAATATGTAAATGAAAGATCCACTCTAACCTATATTTCTTTATCCATCATCAAAGTGTGTAAGAAAACATCCATTCCAATAAGCTTCCATCCTCAAGCATCAAGCTCGTGATCATCCACTACAATGGATTATACCGATCAATATCTAATATTTTAGATAGACCTTTTCGAAAACAACAATGAAACTTGTCCCTTTCAAAGAACTACCTCACATGAAATTCTATGGAATCAGTAAAGAAAACATGATTTTATTCCATGGGCAACAAAGACTATTCATGAATCATGAAAGAAAGAAACCCATGTTGTTAAAGAAAAATCTCCCCAAAAAATATAAAAGACAAAAAAATTCACATTAAAGTTGAAAATGATCTAAAAATATATAAGATTGGATGATTAACAAGAATGTTCTAATAAAAAAACAAGAAGCTAACCATTCATTTGAGATGATAAAGAGGATATGAAACAAGTGCTCCAAATTTCTCTAAACACTACATGCAAGAACATGGTTTTCCCATCACAAATGGATACATGTAAAACCCTAGAAAATTTAGGGCACAAGGCCCATCAAAAAAATTCTCAACTTGTAAAACCCTAGAAACTTTAGGGCATATCGGTCAAAAAAAGGTTCAACATGTCACTTATGTGAATTGAATTTAGGTGGGGAGGATAACAATCATTCCTTCCAACCACCCATGCTAAACCCAATTGACAATATAATTCAATATATACATATAGATTGTACAATATTATCTACCAGTGAGACGTCTCACTTGTTCACATCAGTCTTCCCAAAAAAACATAATGTTAATAAGCTTTTGGATATCTCCATCAACTAACTAACATGAGATTTTAGTGGTGAGAACATCAACCATTTTTATTTCCAATGATTTTTTTACTTGGGTGTGAATCCTCTTTGGTATTTATTCATTAAATCCATTATAATTAATATATGAGTCATTAAATCCATTATAATTAATATATGAGATGTATTAAGAAAATAACAAATTACTTGAAATAAGTGAAGGAAATTGTAATTATGGTGGATTAAGTGATATAATTAAAATGAATAAAATAAAGAAAGAACAAAAGGAAAACATATTTTGGTACTACTTCTATTTACAAGAATTTATAGATAAATTGACCAAGTTTTAAGCATGAACTTCTTATAAAGAAAAAGGATATTGTTTCAATGTATAGATTTTAATGACACTATAGTCCATTCAATTTAGTACTCATGCAATATATGCTATTTCTGAAAGATGTCTAAAAGCAATCAAGTAATTGCAATGATTTCAACAATAATACGTAAAATAATAGGGTGCATCAGTTGCAATATTGATAGAGTGCATTGGTTTTAGTGATTATATAGTACAAAACAATTTACAAGAAATGGTACAAATAAAATTGATCAAGTGCATTTATTTGAACTCTGAAAATTGATCAAGTACATTTATTTCAACTCTATCCAATGAAGTAACTTCAACAACAATATGCTCCAAAACAATCTAGAAATACATATTCTTTTCTTAGGTATGAATCCTCTATATTGGTAACGGTATTTCTATTTGAAATAAGTTATATATTAGAGATACTAACCAAATTTTAAGAATGGACCTTTATAAAGAAAAATAAATTTGTTCAAATGCATTGATTTTAGTGAAAATATAGTCCATTGATTTTATAGGTCATGCAATATATGGTATGTGTAAAATATGTTTAAGACAAATATTGAGTAGTTACATTGATTTCAACAATGATATAACCTGCACACACAAGTATTTTGATTTCAGAAATAATACAATGCAAAATGATTTACTGTATTCATAGTGCAAATCATCTCATTAAATGGCTTCATGAATATGTGCAAAACAAATTCAAAATACACATTATAATGTTACAAGAGATTTCCACTTATAAGTTGAAGTCCAATGATTTCTTTTCTTGAGTGTGAATATACTATTACTAATCCCATGTTAAAAACATTGTATTCATCATATATAATGTTAAGATTTATTAAGTGTCTAGACACATCAAATCTCTTAAGGTACAAATCTTTACAGCCTAAATCCATCTTAACTCCAGATCTATTTTAGATTGTCTTGTAATAGTGTTGTTCTTGCTTTTTATATCTACATATCCATCTTAACTCTTAATCTTAGCTTGTCATGTGATAATGCAATTCTAACTTTCTATATCTACCGTCTGGGTGACTATTTTCTCTTGCTTTGACTTTTATTGTAAAACTACTATTTAATACTTCACCATTACCAAATTGATTCCTCCATGTCTCCTTTAACCATTTTGGTGATTCCTCGATGTCTCCTTTGACCATTGAATGATTCTAGCGTAATACTCAATGTTTTAAATAACTACTTAGTGTTAAAGTAACCATGTCTCTTTTCCAATTGCAATTGTCTCAGCCATAATATCTTTTAAATTTAACGAGTGATTAGAGATGAATCCCCTTTTGGCATGTTCATTGAAAACAACACTTTTTAAAGCATTAGCATGCTCCTCTATTTTATACAGTAATACAGTATGCATATAGCAGGACTTTCACCTAAGTCCATTGATCATCTTGATTTCGTACTCTTCATGTTTAACATACGATGCTTTCGATCTCTTTCACAGGTTACGTTAAATGTATTGATTGCATTTTGCACATGGTTGAGAACAAGGATCTGAACTCTTGTATAATTATTTCAATCTAAATATTGCATTTTACACAAGTGAGAACAAGATGTGAAGTCTGGTACAATTATTTCAAAATCTTTTACATGCATTTTGCACATGTGAAATAACATGAATAACAATGGCTAATTTAATTAACTTAGCTTCTCTTTGTTTTTTAAGTCGCTGTGCTTCTGGCTGCATTTTTGTTTTTTTTCAGTCCGTGTACTTGTACTTCTGGATGCAGGGATTATATTATAATGGGGAACTATAGTAATGGGATCTTTATTTTTCTATTAATCTTGTACACAAATTACTAATTTTTAATCAATAACTTTTAATTGTTTTAAGTTCTAGTTTTGATAAATTTATATAATTTTCACTCATATATTTTTTAACTTAGATTTTAAGTTTGAGGTGTTATTAGGCTTTGGAGAGAGATACACATTATACACTAATATCTTAAGTTTAATGTTTAGTAATTTTCCCAAATCAAGTAAGGTTAGTTTAAATTATGATCAGTCCGGAATTCTTAGATTGAAGAATTATTTGTGAGTCATGCACAGTACCAACATCCATTCTGGCTAGATGATTTTAAAGATCTGAGATTTATTTTAAAAATATAGAACCTTGGCCAATCTTACTAATCCTTCATATGATAAAATATTTGGCTATATTTTTTATAAAAATATTCAAATTTCAAGAATTTTATATATAATTTGTATAAATTTTGGCAATTTTACAGAAAATACCTCTATCATATGATATTTGGGCTAATCATTTTTAGAATAACCAAACTAATTTGGGAAAAAATCATGAAAAATTAGCTTATGAGACCTAAATTTAGTCTCTAAAATCATCCCTGCTCCATCTGTTTAGGAGTTGAATATCTTCTATCCAAACAAAATTGGCACCAATTTTACTGTCTACCACAACTATTTCTGTTAGCAGAAACAACCAATTGTTATGTTAGCAGAGAAAACCATATCATTTTAACAGCGTTGAATCTGGTAACAAGAAGTCTAATAAATCAGTATTTTTGGCTATCAATTTGAATTTGTCACCAGAAATTTAAATGAATGAGGTTTTCTTAACGATTAATAGAATAATATATGAATTGCCCACAAGAGGTTTTCTTTTAACGATTGTTAGATACTAAAAATCATATATAGTGTTTATTACTTTTACTTTGAGATTTATCGAGTTTTAACAGAGAAAACCATATTTCATTTTAACAGCGTTGAATCTTGGTAACAAGAAGTCTAATAAATCAGTATTTTTGGCTATCAATTTGAATTTGTCACCAGAAATTTAAATGAATGAGGTTTTCTTAACGATTAATAGAATAATATATGAATTTTGTCACAAGAAGTTTAAATGAATGAGGTTTTCTTAACGATTAATAGGATAATAAAAATCATACAGTGTTTATTACTTTACTTTGGATACATAAAGTTTACATATTTTTTCAAGGTTTGATTTTTTTCCCTTTGCCTTACAGTCACACACGTCTGCTTTACCCTAAATGACCAAATTTAATGTACACCATCCCTGCTGCAGAAAATTCAGTGATTTTTGTTTGTCCTGTTAACTACTCACACTGACACTCAATAATGATAAGACATCGACAGAGTTACTGATGAGTTTACATCAAGTGAGACGTTATCCACGTTGCTACAGAATTTAAAGTTTTAAAACTTTAAACCTTAGAAAATAGAGGCCACCCTTGCGCGAATTATGAAGGACATCGTGTTCAAAATTGATTCCTACCGTACTCGGTTGGCAAAAATCAATGTTGTTTTTTCCTTATGAAGATGGAAATCCCAAGACTGTGAAACTGCTCATTATTTTTTTCCATCATAAGGAGAAAATCCCAAGATTGTCAAACTGCTCATTTCTCTTTCTGGTGGGTAGATTAGAAATTTACAGTATCAGTTAGTGTAGAGATTACTAAAGTTACGTAGATTACAGTATCGGTTTGTTCAGAGATAATGATACGAACAATTCTCAAACGACTGTACAAGGAATCAAACCGCCGACCTAACTCTGTCCAGCATTCAGGACAAATTGAAAGATCAAACAACTTATGATACCTATGAAAACCACATTTTTACCAATTGTTCATTTTTTGTTTTGCTTTCTACCCGTCTCTACTCTTTTCTGAGATGTTTGCTTTCCCGAGCGATTTCTCCAGCGCATTACTCTTGCTTCTAACACCTTAAAGATTTTAACAAACCCACAAACATACATAATTTTTCTGCAAACAGAGAATCCAATGCATTTTAATAATGAAAAAGTGAAATATGATCAATGTTATGGGGTGCAAATCCGGCAACCACCATTTAACATATTTAAATTACACATAATAATGCACACTATTACGTTATCTTTGGAATTCATTAATTTTTTACCATATACATTGCATTGTTAACATGTATTTTTTAAGTATTATATTAAAGATTTTAAGAAATGAAGATTTTTTCAGGGGATATTTTCTAGAAATTTGATTAGAAATTGTTGGATTTTTAAATTTAAGTGATTGTTTCTGTAAAATTTGATGTTTTTTGAGTTTTTCAGCATGTTGAATTTATTTCTGCATTCAAAAATGAATTCTGAATAACAAAAAACAATGATTCGTGTAAATTTATATGATCCTATTCTGACTAGAAAACCATTTAATAAAACAACTAGCCAAAGCCTTTTTTGAATTAAATTTTTAAGTTTCATTTTCAAAAATTGTTTTTTCTTTTATTATTGTTTATGTTGTATCTTTAATTGTTATTATTTTTTTTTTAATTTATAGAATTTTGTTATTTCTGTTTTAATAGATTTTCTTTTCAATAAACACTATATATTTCATTTCAAAGAATGTTTTTTTTGTTTTATGATTATTTATATTGTATTTTTAATTGTTATTTTTTAATTTTTATTTTATTTATGAATTTTTGTTAGTATAGAGAAAATACTATTTTTTTTTTTATAAAATATATGATAGAATACATTAATATTATTTTTTATTTTATTTATAAATTTATGTTAGTTTGGATAAAAATGAAAGTAAT